>JAYMSP010002199.1:0-25618 GCA_036897095.1 Plantago elongata
AACATATACATTATGATTAAATTTATAATTAACTAAGTACGAGCATATTTAATTTAATTTTAATATGAAATACGTATTTGTTTGGCACGTGATATTCCCGTGCATAATTTTACTCGTGTAATAAAATGTAAAAGTTTTTTTTATATTTTTAAATTATATTAAATAATACCCATAAATTACAAGAAAGTGGCACGTGTCTTCCATTGATGGAGCTTCCATGAAGATAAAAAAAACATATAAAATATTAAAATAAAAAGAATAAGAAAAAAAGACCAAATTTTTTTGTCTATTAGTAATACATATCTATAAACTTTAAAGAATAGAGAATTATTATTTTTTATTTAAAAATATGATTAATAAATAATTTAAAATTTTATAATAATTTATATAATTTCTTTTAAATCTATAAACTCAATTTATATATTCTTTAATTTATTTTATCTGAAATTAACGAAATCGCGACAAGTGTCCTCATAATATATATTTCTTTTCTTTTTTTGGTCAAAATCGCACAAATACGGCCAATATATGTAATTTTTTTTGGGAGGGGGGGGGGCATCGAAACTCTAGCTGTCACATCATCAATTTAACTGAAAAATTGACTGGAGTACATAAATTACGAGTGTAGTTGTTGTAGTGTATTGAAATTGGACAAAACCGTTCTATCGTATCAAAAATGGAACTGTCTCATTGTAGTGTACCAAAAATATTTTTTGCCATCACACTTCCCACCAAAAGGAAATACTTCATCCGTCCCGGTTTGGAAGTTCCGCTTTTCATTTTGGACTGTCCCAATTTGGAAGTCTCGGTTCCTTAAATAGAAAATATATATCTTACTTTATACATTATCTCATACTTTAATCACTATTTTTACTACTTCATCCAATCACATTCATAATTTATTAATTTCTTTCCTACTTTATTACTTTTTTATTAAAACTTGTGTCCGGTTCCGCAGAACTTTCAAACCGGAACAGATGAAATACTTAGTAACTTAATGTAAAATGAGAGTTATTATTAAGAATTGATTGGTATAAAATTTAAGTTGAATTGTGTATAAAAATGCAACTAAGTTGAAGTGGAGTGGTATATAAGTATTTGATTTATCATTTATCAAGTGAGAATAGGGGAGGAGTATGTAACAATTGAACAATATGAGGGAGTTAGTGCAAAACAGAAAGAGATGTTGGTCCTGTTTATTATATTACTAAAACGATCACCTTCCTATTCAATCGAACATTTTGTTTCAACTAAAAAATACTTCTCAAATTATATATTTTCCCCCTAGACAGGTAGTGCAGAAATGGAGCAAAAATGATGGCATCCCACAAATATACCGCCTTGCTTCTCTCCCTTCAAAAACTCTCTGCCTCATCAATCTCCATCTCTCTGAATATTCATTTCTCTCTCTTATTCATTTCCTCTTTGATTCAACTTTCGTAAACACGATCAATTCATCGTCTTCTTCTTCATCTACTTCCGACAACGCCATGTCACTTTCTGATTCTGACACCTCTCACGGAGAGTACAAAACTTTCCGCCAAATCAGCCGTGATCGTAAGTTTTCGTACAATGTAGCTTCGTAGTTTCTATAATTATGCACAATTTCACTTTTCTCATTCACAATATCGTTTTGTTATTCTGATTGATGGATTAGACATTAGAGTACCTCTTTTCTGCCATTTTCTGATTTTATGCATTCAATTATGTCCTAGAGGTAGAGGATGGAAACAAAATAAGTTCATATAAATCAACCTCATGATGTTATGGTTGGATCCACGGTGTTGTTTAGGATTCCGATTTCCGAATAAAGCTGCATTATATACAGTCTAATTATTTAGATGCTAATCATTTTGTACTTGGACAATTCGAGCTCCTTTGCTTAGTAGGAGCTGCTCATTAAGCTTGTGTATTAGTGTACACACTTTGTTAGATATGAGAAAACCTTATAACTCACTGAATTTGCTTATGTGACATTTCAACTTCTCCAGTTGTTTGTGATACTTGTGGACTAAGTTAGTTATGTTGACTGTGGGTCGTTTAAAAAAAAAAAAAGTTATGTTGACTGTGGAAGGTATATGAGAATGTGTATATTGTACTGCTGTATGGATTGATAATGGGGTGAAATGTATTGTAGGGCTATTGTATGAAATGCTTCAAACATCCCCAGGAGATTCGAGATCATCATGGAAGGTATACTTTCACATTGTTCACAGGTTCCCGTGCAGTACCATTAGTTGATTTGTGCTACTTTAGGTGTTTGTTGTTTGTTCATGCATTTATCTGATTTCTTTGTTATTCACTTTGATTTTTCTTTTTGTAAATATCTTACAATAACGAATTTTCGCGAAACATTTAGCCTGCCGGAGATAGAGTGCATGCTCATAAAACGAATTTCTGAACTATTTATTGATCTTTATGGACGGAGATGATGTTTTTATATGTAATCTAGAAACGAGATCAGAGATCAGAGTATGTTCAGGTTTTGGACACATCTGATATTAGTAGTGAAATTGATCGATTCTGAAGCTCTTGAGATGTGAAAATGTTTCACTTGCTTTAATTCTTTTCGACCTATGATCAGGTACTTATCATGGACAAAGTTACAGTAAAAGTGATGTCGCACACATGCAAAATGGCAGATATCACAGACCAAGGAGTTTCATGTAAGCAAATGTTACACCATGGTCTGCTTCAGTCCGTTGCTTTCTTAATGTAACCTTGTTAAACATTCTGCTGATCTGCTCTCTCAGTACAAAATCATTCTTTTGTCTGCTCTACTAGTAAGCTAGTAAAGTTTCTAGCGACCTAACCTAGAAATCCTTTCTACCACTAAAAGTTGCAAGCTATTTACGGAAGTCTTGGCATTTAAGTATCTATTTCATTTCCTTACGAGCATTGTCTGGCAGAAATATATATTTTGTCCCATTACGTTAAGTCATCAGGATATGCTATTTCGTAATTTATTTAAAGTACATATTGGAGTTCTTCACCTAATTCTTCTCCATTTTCCAGTGGTGGAAGATCTTTTCAGAAGAAGACAACCTTTACCTTCAATGGACGCTATATATTTCATTCAGCCTTCCAAGGAAAAGTAAGGGCTGTCCTTGAATATTTATTCTTAGCACATAACATCACATTGTTACACAGAGTATGCTTGTGACTTTTATATATGCTTGTGGGGGTGGGGGAGTTATCTAGTGTCATATTTTTGAATAAATTAGCATTTTTATATGCTATTGTATTATTCGTATTCTAGTAAGACTGTAAAGGACTGACTTTTTGCGGTTATATCCTTTTCAGTGTTGTCATGTTCTTGTCTGATATGTCTGGAAGAGAACCGTTATACAGGAAGTGCGTACAGAAATACATCTTGTTCTCTTTTTCTTACTTTGTGTTAAGAAGGCTCAAATGCTTATGTCCTGTCTTGATGTTTTCTTTGTTACGGCAGAGCATATGTCTACTTTAGTACACCTGTTCCAAGGGATCTTCTCACTCGCATCAAGAACGATACTAGTGTTTTGCCACGTATTGGTGCATTGAGAGAGGTTCATATCTGTTTACTTTTTTTCACTCTGTATGATAAAAAAAACACTTATTTCGTCCGGTCTGAAGATATTCCTGACTTCTTCTCTTTCTTTGATGTCTTCACAATTGGCAAATGAAGATGAATTTGGAGTACTACTCTATAGACAGTCAGGTATTTCAGCTATTATTGTGTGCGTATTAGACTATTAATCATGTATGATCGTGATACAAAAATAGGAGCACCATAGTTGGCTTTAGCAATATAGTTTGTTGGGAATTCTCATTATTCTTCATCTCTCAATTCTTTATAAAAATATCAGCTTACTAATTTCTCAGGCATTTCATACCGATCATGAAATGGCACTTGAAGAACTCTTTGGTGACAGTGCTGGAAACTCTCGCAAATTCGATGCCTGTTTGAATGTAATGGCCACAAGAATTGCTACAGTTTTTGCTTCATTGAAGGTAAAGTCATAATTATTTCATGTCTTACTAGATCCGTTTACGCTGTTTTGCTACCCCTAGCGAACTATTCACTCTAAATTGATGTCCTATCAATTCAACAAGAAAGTAATTACTAGTGTTTAATATTATGCGCCAACTTTTAGCGGAAATATTTATGGTAACCATTTTCCTAGTTAACCTGATGTTAAACTTATGGAAGTTACTTAAACGGCGTGTGGCCTTTTGGAAATTTTCCCCCCCCCCCCCCCAAATTTTATAAGATTGTTTTCTTCTTAATTTCTGCATCCATAATGGCGTGACACAGTTGGCTTGTCTCTTTCTGTTAACTTTTTGGCCTATCGTTTGTCTAATATCTGGTATTAGGAATATCCATTTGTGCGGTATAAGGCTGCCAAGGAACTTGATGACTCCACGACTACGTCTCGTGACTTGGTGCCTACCAAACTGGCAGCAGCAATCTGGAACAACATCTCAATGTATAAGACATCCATACCCAACTTCCCGAAAACAGAAACATGTGAATTGCTCATATTGGACAGATCAATTGATCAGGTATCATCTTTTATTTTAATTTTTTAACTACTTCACTACAGTTAAAACTTCCATTTTGTGGTCCAACTCACTTAAAAAATTATGTTCCAGATTGCTCCTGTCATTCATGAATGGACTTACGATGCTATGTGCCATGATTTGCTCGAACTGGACGGAAATAAATATGCACATGAGGTATATATGCTTGAATCCAAGTTTTCTTACTTTAAAAGAATTTAGACTTTGTAATGACGTTACATGGATTTAAGATTCCTAGCAAATCTGGTGGAGCGCCTGAGAAAAGAGAGGTCCTTTTGGAAGATCACGATCCTGTCTGGCTTGAGATTCGGCATTATCACATAGCAGAGGTGTGTCTCATGCATATATTTTTCTTTTTGCAGTAAGCACAATAATCCATACGTCTAATCAGATGGTTTCTCATCACTTAAATGTGACAATATGTAATGATTGATCTCTCTTGCATTCAATTTGCAGGCCAGTGAACGCTTAAGTGACAAGATGACAAATTTTGTATCAAAAAATAAAGCTGCTCAACTGCAGCAGAGGTTAGTGATCTCTACTGTGAATTAGTACAATATTTTCAAGAGAGTAGACCATGACTTAAGAATATTATACTTATTAGACCTTAGATGTACGGTACACAATTGTTCTGTTATCACTTCTCTTCATTAACACACAGGGATGTAATTCTTGCACGAAAATTCTGGTTTCCTTTGCCAATCTAATAAGTGTCTGGAATTTCAATTATGTAGAGATGCTAGTGATATATCAACAAGAGACCTGCAGAAGATGGTTCAAGCTTTGCCGCAATATAATGAAACGATGGAGAAACTCTCTCTCCATGTTGAGGTTGTTTTTTCCTTCATAAACTCTTCACATGTTTCCAATTTGTAAATCATTTAGCACTTTAGTGAAGCTAGTTACCTTCTACAAATTTTGACTTTCTGTCACGTGTGTACCCGGAAGCCAAAATTACCTGTTCAATTTGGGTTCCTCTCACGTCTTCACCTACTAATATATGTCATCGCTTATAATGTGTTTCACATATCAGATTGCTGGAAAAATTAACACAATTATCAGAGATGCGGGTCTTAGAGAACTTGGACAACTTGAGCAGGATCTTGTATTTGGCGATGCAGGAACAAAAGAAGTCATCAACTATCTGAGATTGAAGAATGTAATATCCTATTTTGATGTCAAGATATTTACAATGGTACTTATCTTCTTGTTCAGCTAATCCTTTGATCTGAATTCTTACAGGATGGATTGCGTGAGAACAAGTTGCGGCTAATGATGATTTACGCTTCCTGCTATCCAGAAAAGTTCGAGGGTGATAAAGCAGCAAAACTCATGCAGGTTTCTTTTTCTCTCATTCACACATTCTAAAAATCAGTTTCAGTTAATTCTGTATGTATAACTTTTATATGCTTACTTCAGCTGGCAAAATTAACACCGGAGGACATGAAAGCCGTGAAGAATATGAAGTTGCTTGAGGGATCAGAACGTAGAAAGAAATCGCAGGGCACTTTCTCGCTCAAGTTTGATTCTGCGAAAGTAAATGTTTCTAGAATCCTGAGTGACATCTTTTAGTATTTAAAAAAGTGGTGGGTGTATAAGACCTGACAGCTCATAATTTACTGCTTATTAGAATAAGAATGCAGCCAGAAAGGATCGAACTGGAGAAGAAGAGGAGACATGGGCACTCTTTAGATTTTATCCCGTGATAGAGGTGCGTTTACAATCATATTCATCATAGCTTTAGGTTGAACTTGAAACTGTATGCTACATGCTGTTTAGTTCAAAGTAAAATATCTTCTCTTCTAGACTTTATTTTAATGTTATCTTTGAGCATCAAGATTCTTAACGTGTTGAGTGGAAGAATAATTTTGAAAGATTCAGCCAGAACTACTTGGTATTTTAACTATGAACCTGGAGCCTAGTTACCGCCTGACATTCGTCCTTAATTTGGTTCTTCATGAAATTTTGTCAGGGCAGTTCATTTGTGCAGTAACTGAAGATAATATTATGAACAAAGTGCAGTAATAAGCAACCATGGACTGTCTGCTTGCATGAGATGATAGTTGGTAGGATTAGTCATGAGCTACCTGAAATGATTGTACATCATATGAGGTATAAGCACATGCATGTATGAAATGAAAGTATAATGCTCAAAATAAGACCAATATGCCTGAGCATTTTTTGAGTTGTAAGAAGTAACTAATGAATTCGGATGTTGATTCCTGGTATCGCTAATATATGTTAATCTCCTACATTTGTAATTTACTTGCAATGAGAATGTTGTTTCTGCTCTCTGTTTTTCCACAGGAGTTAATAGAAAAATTGAGTAAAGGAGAGTTACCGAAGGATGAGTACCACTGCATGAACAACCCCAATCCCAGTCCTGCCAATGGTATGTCCCATAGGACTAACTCACAACCTACACCAGCTAAAACAGGTACAAATACTGCTCCACATTCTATGAGATCAAGACGAACTGCAACATGGGCCAAGTCTCATTCTTCTGACGATGGATATTCAAGGTAACCAACTGGTCCAACACTCATGGTTATTTGATAAATCATGTAGAGTAAATGAAGTTAATACTTATAAATGCATAAATGATAACGATATTGTATCAACTTCATGGTTGAACAGATAACTGTAATGTAAATGGTATTCAAACTTTTCTTCTGTTTTCCAGTGACTCGGCCTTAAGATCTGTATCCAATGAGTTTAAGAGAATGGGACAGCGCATTTTTGTCTTTATAATCGGTGGGGCAACTAGATCAGAGGTAAAAGTCTGATTAAGATTTTCCATATCCGATGGCCATTAACCTCTTAAACAATAGCAAGTATGACTGAGTTGTTTATCCACGTGCTAATTTCTGCAGCTAAGAGTTTGTCATAAGCTAACATCAAAGCTTAAGAGAGAAGTAGTACTTGGTACAACTAGTATTGATGATCCACCTCAATACATTACGGTAAGTAAACACCATATTACTTTCTCCTGTCTCTTCTCGGGAAAATCACTGGACAAGTTTCTGCACATGTTCTTTATGGATTAATAATGCTTCCTATACGAGTCATGTTTTACATTTTGGGTAAAACCTTACTAAACTTCAGGTTAATACGATAGGATTATTATTTCCTTGTTTGATAATTAGAGTTCATCTGTATGTTTAAGAGGGGAAGTTTTGTTAACATCAACTAACATATGCCCCACAGTTGCATCTTACATATTGTTTGTTTCTACAACAAAGAAATCCTCGATGTTATTTCTTTTGTTTTTAGTGTATTTGCTACCTGTCATATGATGAGATACTGAGATCACAGTTTTATGCCTTTATATCTGCATTGTTCCTGCAGAAGCTTAAGATCTTATCACAACAGGAGCTTTCAGTTGATGGGATTAGAATTTGAAGTTTTTTCTTTCATTCACAAATAGTCTTTTCAAGAGTACATATATGAGAAACAGCTACATTTTGGACCCTATGTTGATCTCTGGTCATCTGTATCACATACGACCGCTTGCATATCACTGAGATGGCGGGAAGTTAGAAGTACCACCCAATCATGGAATATGGAACTGACATTAGCACGTTAATGGGCACTTGTTAATTTGTTATCTTCTCCCATGGTAGATGTAAATCTTGTGTTTGGAACAATTCCTTTGAATTTTATTGGAGTGTGAAGTTCATAGAGTTCATCAAATATCCAAGTAAATTTTTGTAGAAGAAACTGGATTGTATCCTGTAATTTTTTTGAGGAACAGAATGTATTTTGTTGAATGAGGTTTACTAAAGAAGCTTATGGTTGTTTTTTTGTATTCTCTCATATTGGTCCATAATGAAGGGCACTTAATAGTATATGGTGTAGGGATATATATTTGAGAACAAATCATACTATATTAGAGTATTATAGGGATGCTTAACTATACTCCCTTCTGACTCCACCTCTTGATCACGTGTAAACTTGTTCTTCATTCTGCATTCAATGTTGTACCAATTTTACCACTAAATGTTTTGTTTAATACTCTATTATTAACTAAGGTCATGGAAGGGAATAGTGTAATAAAGCATTGTGTTCCAATGTTATAATTCATTTGTGTAAGAGTTGATAAATGAAATTGCAATTGAAAAGGCCAAAGTTTTACTTGTATGTTATTTTAATTCGTTCAAATTATTGCAGTTAAATATCCAATTCTCACTAAAAATATAAAATAAATTTTAATTGACAAATTCCTAACTCGATCGTTCTTTTTGAGTTGTAAATACAGTTAAGCTTCAACCTCCTATAAAGTGAAATATTATATATCTCAAATACAAAAGGATAATTTTCGTCTCTATTTTCTAGCAATCAAAGAACGCAAAATATTATTTTCATCGTCATTATCATTATCAAATTCCAATAGAAAAAATGAACGCAAAATATTATTTTCATCGTCATTATCATTATCAAATTCCAATAGAAAAAATGAAATATAAATACCACAAAATCCAATTCGTTACCAATTCATCAAAATTAGCCTGTTCTTCTAGCTGAATACTCTACATTAACGAAGAAGAAAGTGAAAGAAAAGATCTCAATTCACATTACAAATCTCTTCAACTTGAACAAATTCCAATTTCGTGAGCAGCTTCAACAAATCCCAATTTCATCGACTACAAATGGACTCTTCTTTGCCAGTTATCGCTTTCTCGGTGATCATTGGAGCTCTGATTACACTCACTGCATTCCTCAACTATTTCCGTCACAGAAAATCAGAAATTCAGTCCATTGCCACACCGGAAACCGTGAAACCCAATCCGAATCAGAAGCAATCGGTACCCGGGAAGAGGAACAATCAGAAAACGCAGTCGCATCATGCCGCTGATAAAGTAAAGATCGAACCTTTCTGCTTCGATTGTGATGTTTTAGTTTCGATTAGCTGTTTTAGGTGATTAGGGTTTTTGGGATTTATCGTGAATTGTTTGTGTGGATTACAGGATGCGATCAAGAAGCATCATCCGTTGGATTTGAATACTCTGAAAGGGCATGGTGATGCTATCACGAGTCTTTGCTTTTCGCCTGATTCGCGTAGCTTGGCTACTGGTAATAATTGATGATCTTCTGTTTATTGTTCAGTTCAATGCTCTGGGTATTTTCGTATTTGATCTGCAATTATCCGTAGCATGGAAAATTGATGATTTTGGCTTTTGGCAATTTGCCATTGCTTATCTTGCTTAGGATTTTATATAGCTGGGGTGTGTCTGAAAAGCTTACAACTGATTTACCATGTACTAGATTCTCTTTCCTTTTTCTTGTCCGTTCTGAGTATTCTCTAGTGTTTATGGTATAAAGGAGCCTGATTCGGCGAGCTTCTTTGCGAAATCAATTTCAAACGGGATGTTTTTGTAATTCTTTTTGTAGAATCTGTGATAGTAATGTGGCGAATTAATCTTAAGTCAGGCGCCTAGATTCAAGATCATGTGGTTGGGACTTTGATCTGGCTTCTGATGCTCAATTGTATAAGATGGGTATATGTTACTCGCTTGGGAACTCTCTATAAGGCTCTTAATTATTTGGAAAAGCCAAATTATAGTAAAAGTCTAGACCTTTTCAATATATAGGAAAATCATCTCTCTCCCACCCCAAGTGTTCACCTTATTTATACTAATGTTAATTGTGATTTTCCTATTATTTAGGTAAACCAAGTATTTTACAAGATTCGGTCCTTGGAAAATCACAAGTTGCTAATAAATAATATGCATCACATCTCCAGATTACTTGCTATGCTTAACCAGGACATTGCTTGATAACTTTTGTTTGGCAAAATGTTGCGATATCACCACTTTATTCTAGTAATGCACTTACAAAACCAGTTCCTGGAGTTAGGGAGTCATCATGCCTGTTTTGTGCATCTATTTCAGTTATGAAGCTATTTAATATATTTACTCCTTTTGGTTGTTGCCTGTTACCGTTAGTTTGCTGTATTATCTAACATTCCTATTAAAGTTCGGTAAATATACTCACAAAGTGTAAAAACACGAACCTTTTTGGCGTAGGATGTCATATTTTATTGGCATCAATAAAGGCTTTTAAAGTGCAACAATAATTAACTTAGAGTAATGTGGAGTCTTAAATTACGATGTTATATCTGACATATACCGCTATGCAGCTTGCGGAGATGGTGTTGTCAGGGTTTTCAGGTTGGATGATGTGGCGAGCAAAAGCTTCAAGTACTATCTCTAATTTATATCCTCCAGCTTATTATATCAGTCTAAGTCAGCTATCAATTTTTAATTATATCAAATCTCTATATATTAGATTTCTGAGGATCAACTTGCCTGCTGCGGGCCATCCAACTGCAGTTGCTTTTGTTGATGATGCATCATCCGTCGTAGTGGCTTCACAGGCACTTCAAGGATCATCTGTATATATGTACGGAGAAGAAAAACCCAGAGGTGAGAAGCAACCTGCCAAGCTTCCTCTGCCCGAAATAAAGTGGGAAAATCACAAAGTTCACGATAAAAAAAACATCATAACGTTGGTTGGAGCTAAGGCAACTTATGGCACTGCTGACGGAAGTACGATTGTTGCATCATGCTCTGAAGGTATTTTAAGATTCCAAGTATGAGTGCATTTTCATGTTCCTCACGTATGTCATTTCCATGTGAAGTGATAGGGGAAAAAAGATCTCACCTTTTCCTAGAAAGATGGTTATATCTTGGGGAAGAAGCTCTATTTAGTCCATAGATTTGTTTGTAATAACAACTAAGGAATACTGTTTTTAGCAAACGTGAACTTCTGTTGATAAAGCTAAAACTTACAGACAGAGTTCTTACATTTCTCTCCGTTTCTTTTTCCTCATTTGAATTCCAGCATAATTTGGTGGGGGCTGTTCTCACTTTTGCATAGGTAGAATAATGTGCTTTCTCACAGTAAAAAATGAGCAAGAGAGTAATTTTAGTCATTAGAGGACACAACTAGTATGTAGTCTCATTTTTCTGGCCTTCAGGACTAGTTGGTGTCTCCTGGCTATCTGAATGTTGGTGTCTAATTAACTCATTAGCTTTGAGTAAATACTATACCGGTTTCTTGTTAAAGCTTTGCTGCAATTAGATTTTCTTTCTCTGAATGTGACGAAACTTCTTGAAAACTGCTACAGTTTATCTGCTTTTCCGTTCTCTCTTTCACCCTATGCATGTGTGGAGTCTCATCTGTGATCATAATTTAAATAATCTCCTGTGTTTAATGAACAATTATAGAAGCCTTCTACTGTATATCTCCAGTTTATCAGATGAGTGATAATGGATGGATGTTTCTTAAAAATAATTTTCTTCATCTTCTGTCTTTTGAACAGGCACTGATATACTACTCTGGCATGGAAAGACTGGTAAGGTATTGGGTCATGTTGACACTAATCAGCTGAAAAATACGATGGCCACTATATCTCCGAATGGGCGGTTTATTGCCGCTGCTGCTTTCACTGCTGATGTGAAGGTGAAATTTATATGAGAATGTGCTTCCTTAACAATATGTGCATGTATGCAATTTGTTTGAACTTTTGAGTTTTTTTAGTTGAAATTTTTGTATCTGCTCTACTTTGCAGGTTTGGGAAGTTGTGTATTCAAAAGATTCTTCAGTCAAGGAGGTTTCAAAAGTTATGCAACTTAAAGGCCACAAGGTGTGTATATATTGCTCTAAGTTTTTTGTTCCTTCTTGGTGCTAAAATATGACCTCTGTTTCTTTGTGGTTGATGTTCAGAGTGCTGTAACATGGCTTTGCTTCACCCCTGATTCGGACCAGATCATTACAGTATCAAAAGATGGCTCCATGAGAATATGGAATATTAATGGTATGATCATGAATAGATTAATCGCTAAATCGTCACAACATTAAATAATTAATTTTTGTTTCTGGACTTTGTTGCCCATCAGATGCTGATGCTGTTGTGGTCAAACTTATTTTTGTTATAACTTATAAGTTGATTAATTTGTTATTAAACATTTTAACTTTTGGCCATTTCAATGAAGTTCGATATCATATGGATGAGGACCCTAAGACTATAAAGGTGTTTCCCATTCCACTCCATGATGCAAATGGCACTACTTTACCGTATGATCGCCTCAGCCTCTCTCCTGATGGAAAGATACTGGCGGCGACTCATGGTTCACTATTGCAGTGGCTATCCGTCGAGACTGGACAAGTGTTGGATACAGCTGAAAAAGCCCATGATGGTAACCTACTTTATTGAATTTCCACCCCGTTTCTTATTTTAGCTGCTTGTAGATTTTGCATTAATAATTGTTGATTTGAGTGAAACTCATTCTGACAATGTGAAGATTTATTACTCGTACAAAATTGTGTTAGATGGATGGATCAATGCATCAGTATCCATTTCATGTACTTTGGCATGTCAAACTCTTGAGTTCATAAGTAGAGGGAAAATGTTAAAATGAGAGTATAGCTTTTTTTTGTTTTGTCTAAATGACACACTAGTGGCGTACTTATGGCTTTCATGAAATGCTATTATTGGGCTTGACAACTAATATGATCGGCTCTCCTGCGGTTTATTTTCAACAATTTGATTTTGTTTTAACTTTCTGTGCAGGTGATATCACGGACATGTGTTGGTCACCTACATTAATGCCAGTCGGTAAGTTCTTGACTTTCTGTAATGGTACCTTTGTTGTGTGTGCGTTTTTTGGGGGATGTGGGGAGGCATTGTTAGCTCAACACCACAATATTTTATCCCCACTCACTTCCCGGAGAGCAAATTGAATAACATATTGTGTTACTTTCTGCAGAAAATAAGCCCTCGATGGTGTTGGCAACTGCCAGCACGGACAAGAAAGTCAAGCTTTGGGCAGCTCCATCTCTTTCTTAAGACAGACAGGATATTAAACGTAGTTGACGTTGCTGCATCTTGGGAAGAAAACTCTTTCAGTCTAAGGGTGCCAAATGAGAGATATATACAACTTCACAGTGCTCATTTTTACTTGAGGGAGATTGACCACCACCGCGGGGTTGGCAAGTGAGTTGGAAGTCTTTTATAGTTGAGTTATTTTGAGTCGGAGGAAACAGCGGAAGTAGTTGTAGCAACATATAAGAAGTCTTGTGTACACTAGCAGTACAGAATGAGCACATTTTGACAAGTTAAAGAACTATAACTGATAATTTTACCGATACTGTATTTTCCTTTTCACTTTCGAGACTTTTGTTGTGGCTATTTGAGTTGCTATACCATATATCCTTATGCTGAGATCAATTGCAGAGAAATTTGAAGGATCAAAGTGGAATACTGATGAAAATGAAACCTCTGTTTTATTTTCTAAATTTTCTTATTTTTGGAAAGTTACAAAATCTCTGAAGTGATGAAAGTCACAACTCACAAGAATGTGGCAGGTTGAACCGTCGAAGCCTACTGTGCATAAATGGAAGCCATTTTTGTCCGTTTGGCTCCTTCTGATCATTGATTTAAAACAACCACATAAAATTTGATGGGTTCCTCAAATTCAAGTGGAAGGAAAACAAAAATTGGCTAAAGGATACAAAAGATAGAAGGAACTATTAAGGGATTTGACAAAAGCAACCACATAAAATTTGATGGGCTTCTCAATAAAGACAAAAATTTAGAAAAAACGAAGCGCCCACCGAGGGGCTCGAACCCTCGACCACAAGGTTAAGAGCCTTGCGCTCTACCAACTGAGCTAGACGGGCTTCTTGTTACTATGATTCAATGATAGAAATTAATTAAAGATTTTAAGTGTAAAGAGAGTTAATTGATATGGACAAAAGATGAGTGCAGATCCCGGCTATTAATTTTTTAAGAATTGTACAATTAGACCCACTTAGCACTTTACATTCTTATATCGATATCGATTGTTAGTTCTTTTAAAATTGTACAGTGAAACATTAAAAATTTTAAAGTTGTTCTAGATTTGAGATACAAATGAACTCTCTATCTCTCCTTACGCTTGCATCGATCTCGGCTATTAATTTTGTTAAAATTGTATGGTTGTTAGGCGCGCTTACCATTTTACACGCTTGCATCGATCTAGAGAGTTAATGTCGTAAAAATTGTATGCTCAAGACACTTAAATTTATAAGCGTAGACACATCAGAACTCTCTCTGTATCTCCATAGTCCATACGGGGCAAATTACACTTTATTGATGTGATCCTATCGTGTCTAGAAGCCAGAATACCATTTCAATATCCCAAACATTAACACAACATTAGATACATCTTGGACAGAACTCACATGGTGATATCAATCAGATTACACTCTAAAAAACTCTCAACAGAGTCCTTCACACTCCGCTCAATCGGAATAAAATCCATGCCAAGACTTTCTTTTGCCTTCTCATTCGATATCTGGAACTTAACACTTCCTTGTGGATTCTCTGCTATCCTGTGCAATCAACACCATACAAACCATAATTACAGAACGACTCATTGTTAGACTCGTTAGCTAATTGAACTTAATTCGAGGTGCATATTTACATGCTTCCATACCTCTTAGGAACTTTGAAAGTTGGGTAAAGGCTAAGCAAGATGTTGAAGAATTCTGAACTAGACAATGTTGCCGAGTTTAGGCAGTATCTACCACTTGCAGAAGGATTCTCAAACGCTAAAATATGCGCGTTTCCAACATCTCTAACATCAACAAGAACACATACACCAAAAGGCATCGCAGCACCTTCTCCTGCAAGACCGCATCTCATTGTTCATTAATCATTTTCTAACTATGTAACTGTCTTTTCAAATTTCGACATTATGTGCTAGCTAGGTAAAGGAATCAATTAATTGAAATCAGATTCAGATTCTGGAGGAAAGCATCAACAACTGGCATTGTGGCCTGGCTGAGAAAACCAAAACGTTAGTTGCAGGGGCTACGTACCTTGTTCGAGAAATTGAAGAAACTCTTGACTGGTGGTATTGAGAGTCGGCTGTATAAGAGGACCGATGACTAATGATGGATTCATCACCACCATGTCAATGCCGTTTTCTTGAGCAAATTTGATTGCAGCTTCCTCAGCCAATACTTTTGAAAGAACATACCAAAACTGAAATGATTGGAGAACATACTCATATGTATGCGGAAAAGTTGAAATTCAAAGTGACACAACGTTTCCATTGGTTACATGCTGAAAGAATCAAGTCGAATACGGACCTTAATTTCTTGACAAAATGCAGGATCAGAAAACCATGTTTCATCAACTACGCAGTCAGTTGGAAAGTTCGGCTTCATCATAACTGAGGCCATAGAAGATGTCAGTACTATGCGTTTGACAGATGGAGCCTTGATACATGATCTAAGGACGTTGAGCGTTCCCTTCACAGCAGGTTCAATTAGTTCTGCCTGAGTAAAAAAAACCTTAAACTAAGTCTCTTATAAAACCAGTTCTACATTTGACAAGCTGCGTAAATCTGATTTGGCTGGCAGTTTAGTGACCAGCTCATCTCTTATTTGACCAAATTAAGTTGAAACAGTTTTACAGTAAAATCAGTTTTGTTACAATTACTTACGAATAGCAGAACAAAACAAGAACGCTGATCAATTTAGAACCTGTGGATCAGAGATATTATGAAATATAACAGGAGATGCGACATGAAAAACACCCTGACAACCATCAACAGCAGCATCAAACGTTCCTTCTTGCATCAAGTTAGCTTCATACAGACGCAGTCTTTCTTTAGCCCCCTCAAGTGACAAAATTGGTCCAACTTTACTCGAATCCCCTGTAGAAATTTCGTTCATTTCAATCAAGTCACATAAAATTAGCCAAGCTGAAAGTATTAGTTTTGAAGTTAACATTAGTGATCATTAGGCTAAGTGCAACATGGTAGCAAAGTTCGGAATTGAAGAACTTACTGAGGTTACGAACGGTGGCATTAACAGTGTAGCCACGGAGGAGCAAGAGCTTAACCAGCCATGAGGCGATGTAACCCGTAGCTCCGGTCACACATACTACCTTGTCCATTTCAATGTTCACTATCTGTCATTTAGTTCCTACTAGAACTGTATCTTGTGGTTTTATACATGTGGAGTTGTGGTTGGACGGTTGGACCTGTAGATTTTTATGACAGATTGGTGGTTACCAATTTCTTAACAGTTATATAGCACCAGATTTTGGTGAATGGCTATTAAATTTTGTCATGTGGGTATACTTCAACATACTGTCTTCAAATTAGCCATGTGCACATAAATCATTGGTCTTATTTCTTGTACACCATTTAGAAGTTAGAACCCCAGGTTAATTTTGTTTCTGGGGCCATATATATGAGCTACGCTTTATCAAGCTAGGCCAACGTCTCTTGATGGGCTTCCAGCTTTGGACCAAGCTTAATGTATCCAAGTATTAACCCGAGCTCAGGCCACACATCTCTTGATGGGCTTCCAGCTTTGGACCAAGCTTAATGTATCCAAGTATTAACCCGAGCTCAGGCCACACGTAACGACCCATTACAAATGTCATTTTTCTATATGTGATAAGTTCGCATTCATATGCACTAACAATTTTTTGCCACATACCGGATGGAGGGAGTATAATTGAGATGATACCGATGATTTATATAAAGGTTAATCTTGATAGAGTTGCAGACTTCAGTATACATCAACATGATTAGTTTGTCCAATCATTCTCCATAGTTATGAATGTTTACTTAAAAAAGAAAAACCACAATACAATGAGTACGGTACGGATACACTAACCAACAAAGTCAACCTTCTATAGAAACATTGCCCCATTTTGACTAAATTTTCACCAATTGTTCTTGCTGGCGAATATATTTGAGGTTAAGTGCTGGTTATCCTTTTCGAATTTCTTAATCTCTCCAAACTAATCCGATGATGAAATGTGTCAAATCATTAAAATTATTTAAATCATCTGTCATACACATTTCTACATTCTTTTATGTATCAAAATCTTGTTGACTATGGATTTCTAAATGCTTTTATGTGTCAAGATCTCAATGTAATGAATATGTTCAAGCACTAATGGCAAACCATGCTTCCAAATTTCAACGCATACACATTACTCAATCCTTGGAAATCAAGCAAATGTAAAATATTTCTATGTGATAGACTCAAGAACATATACATGTTCAAACCTGCACTTTGCTCAGTTTAATCAAAATGGAGAGAATTCTTAAACTTTCTTGTCTTGCAATAATTTTCAGTTCACTCACCATCTATTGTAATGGCCAAGCAAGTTCTGTAACATGTCTCGACAGCGAGAGAGAAGCGCTTCTGGATTTTAAGGATGGCCTTAATGATCCGGAGAACAGACTCTCGTCGTGGCGTGGTGTGGACTGCTGTAGCTGGAGAGGTGTGCTGTGCGATAACACCACTGGCAGTGTCACCACAGTCGATCTCCACAACCCGTATGGTAACAGTCTTAACGCCTCCAGGTATGGATTCTGGAACTTGAGTGGAGAGATTAGGCCTTCAATAGTGAACCTCAAGTCCTTGACATATTTGGACTTGAGTTTCAACACATTTGGAGACATCCCGATTCCTGAATTTATCGGTTCTTTAGGGAACTTGCAGTATCTTAACTTGTCTCATGCTGAATTCAGTGGGATAATCCCTCCAAATCTTGGAAACTTGTCCAACTTGCAGTTTTTTGATGTTTCCAGTGAAATATCTTCAGACTTAGAGGTTTCTGATTTCCAGTGGATATCTGGTCTTGTTTCTTTACAGCATCTTGATATGAACAGCGTTGACCTATCTTTAGTAGATTTAGACTGGTTACAGATTCTCAACACACTGCCTCACTTGACAGAGTTGCACTTATCAAGCTGTCTTTTATCTGGTTCAATCTCATCCCTTAGTTCCGTAAATTTCACTTCTCTCGCAGTGATCGACCTTAGTTTCAATAGTTTCAGTTCACTGTTCCCAACTTGGCTTGCTAATATAAGTACCCTTGAGTATGTTGACTTGAGCTTTTGCATGGTCACTGGAAGAATCCCACTTGGCTTTGCAGATTTACCTAGGCTGAGATTATTGAACTTGGCCTCGAATGGTAACTTAACTGCAAGCGCCTTTTCTCTGTTCAACGGAACATGGAAAAGCATCGAGGTTATTATTTTAGGTTCTAATAAGATACATGGTGAACTTCCTTCAAACATCGGAAACATGGTGTCTTTAACGTATTTGAGCCTGTTCAACAATGAGGTTCAGGGTGGTGTGCCTGGTTCTATCGGCTCACTCTGTAAGCTTGTGAACTTTGATCTTACAGGGAACAATATGACAGGAACTTTGCCACAGATCCTTGAAGGAACTGAAAGATGTTTGACTAGTAGCCCTTTGCCTAGCTTAGTCATGTTAAGTGTGAGCAATAACCAGTTACGGGGTACATTGCCAGATTGGTTAGGATCGGTTCAGAATCTTGAAGAATTTTCTGGGAGTTACAATCTTTTTGAAGGCCCTGTGCCCACTTCTTTAGGGGAACTGTGGAATCTGGATACCCTGAGGTTAGCAGGGAACAGACTGAATGGAACTCTACCCGAAAGCATTGGCAACCTTTCAAATCTAACTGTTCTTGATGTTTCGTCAAACTACATAACCGGTGTTATATCAGAGGCGCATTTTTCCACACTGAGTAAGCTAAAGATCTTGCAATTGTCTTTGAATTCTTTTGTTTCAACTGTGAGCTCGGATTGGGTTCCACCCTTTCAAGTTCGGAACCTTGGGATGGGTTCTTGTCAATTAGGTCCTTCATTTCCACAGTGGCTCAAGTCTCAGAATGAAATCATGTTCCTTGATTTGTCAAATGCAAGCATATCCGAACCTATTCCTAACTGGTTCTGGGATTTCTCGTTTAATCTGTCGCTCATAAACATCTCTCTGAATCAGATACCAGGTGAACTGCCAACATCATTTGAGGTGTACCCATATGCAGATGTTGATTTCAGCTTTAATATGTTCGAGGGCAATATTCCTCTGCCAAGTGATCAAGTTTCTTTGTTTGATCTGTCCAATAACAGATTCAATGACCCTATTCCAAAGAATATTTCCGGTGTCATGTCAGATTTGATATTTTTGGCTCTTTCTAATAATCAACTCACTGGACAGATCCCAGTTGATATAGGAAACATGTCTTCACTCCAAGTTCTTGATTTTTCAAGAAACAATTTGACAGGAACCATCCCAATTAGCATTGGAAGCTTCCAATACTTGAAAGCATTAGATCTCAGCAACAACAGATTAACCGGAGAAATTCCAGACTCTTTAGGCCAATTGAATCAGCTTCAGTCGCTGCACTTGAACGGTAATTTGTTATCCGGCAGGCTTCCATCTTCGATGAAGAACTTGTCTAGCTTGGAGACTCTTGACTTGGGAAGCAACAAGCTAAGTGATAGTCTTCCGTTATGGTTGGGTGACGATTTCAAGCTTCTCAGGATCCTCAACTTGAGATCAAATGAACTATTCGGGGAAATTCTGTTGGATTTCTCAAACATGAGTTCGCTTCGGGTCCTTGATCTTGCAGAAAACAACTTGACAGGCCGAATCCCCACAAGTTTGGGCGATTTGAGTGCCATGTTTCTGGAGGAAATGAGAAATGAGTATCTTCTATATGGAAGTTATAGAGGAGTGTACTATGAAGAGAACTTGGTCGTGAACTTGAAAAATCAGGCTCTAAGCTTCTCTAGAACTCTGTCTCTTGTGACTGCAATGGACTTATCAGGAAACAGCTTGTTTGGAGAGATACCTGTCGAGTTAATGCAACTACAAGCTCTCATGGTTTTAAATCTTTCAAGAAATCACATCAGCGGCCGGATCCCAGATGAAATTTCCAGGCTAAGGCAATTGGTATCGCTTGATCTGTCGAGTAATAATCTGTCAGGGTCCATTCCTCCTGGTTTAGCTTCACTGTCTTTCTTGGCTTTTTTGAATGTGTCGCACAATAACTTGTCTGGTAGGATACCTACTGGGGGACAAGTCTCAACTTTCGAAGCACAGTCATTCGAGGGAAATGACGGTCTCTGTGGAGCTCCTCTTTTAAGCTGTCCTGATGAAGATTCTGGCCAAGGGAACAATTCACCAAACATGAATGATTATGAAACCGACAATATAATTAACAGATGGTTTTATCTTAGCATCGGACTTGGATTTGCTTCCGGCATCATGGTTCCTTGTGTCATGCTCATGATCAGAAAGCCCTGGAGAGGATGGTATTTTGACTTAGTGGACAAGATGTTGCAGAAATTCTCTCTTCTTGGCAACAGGACAGAATAGTGGTGTTATTTGGAAGTCTACTAGAGTTGTATACTTGTTGTATATATGTTTAATTCATGAACTTGTTGTCTTTGTACAATGTTTGATCGAAGATTACATCTTTGCTTAGAAAATTAAAAAGCAGATGCACTGGCCGGGAGCGAACCCACAACGGGCATCTAATTGTTCGTCACAAGACGGAAACTAAAGGCAAAAAAAGGTTGCGTCTGCCGGGAGTCGAACCCGGGTCTATTGCTTGGAAGGCAATTATCCTAACCGTTGGACTACAAACGCTAATTGTTTTTAATTTCGTGGTGTTACAATTAAAACTTAAAATACCTAAATGATTACTGAGAGTTATTGCATCCGGTCTTCCGGACAACATGAATAAGTTATTTCACTTAAATGAGATCATACTGGGCAACAGATTAGATTATGAGCTAAAAGATAGTTTTGACATGAAACACGAGCTAAACTGAAAATTTGAAATGTACTTGTAACGACCCGACCGTTAACCGATTGAGCCCGACCCTATAGGGTGACGAGGTTACTCATGGGCAGCTCTCAGGGTGATATGTTGGTCCCACTGTACCAACACAAGTACTTTCCCATGCACTTTGACCTCACTTATGTGCGAACTAGGAGACTTCCCAGTTGGTCATTCATACTAGGACTGCTATAGAGCCAAACACGCTTAACTCTGGAGTTCTTCTAGGTGGATTTCCAAAAAGAAAGGTACATCTTGTTGATATGATTATCATTTTTAATCCCTTTAAACTTTATGGATCTGACTTGAAATTTTTGAGGGCATTAACGTGCCCAATAAAAGTTGTTAAAACAAAAGAAAATGTATTGGAGTGAAAACTTAAAGGAGGCTTGTTCGGTTTTCTTCGCCACATGGACCTGAACTTGATGGAGCATTGATTGATCCATCTAACTGTATAGGGCACATAGGTGGATGTAAAGAACTGGACTTTTAACCACTGGGGCTTGGAACTTGCAAGCAGAAGCCCATGCATTTTTGAAATTATTAGTATGAGGATTTAATTTTTATCTTACTACAATCAAAAAAGTTAAATCTTACCATTAAAAAAAATGTGCATTTTTCATGTAATGTCCAGAGTGCACATTGTAAATGAATTTTTGTCACATTTCCAGTGTATTTTATGTCAAATTGCTTGTACATTTCCAGTTCACTTTTTCAATGCATATTTACATTAGTTTGGTACGGTGGGAATATATGTTATATAGCTAATCCATAGCAACTCGACATGCATATGAATCAAATAATGATAGAGACGTTTAATTATACATCAACTCAACTACTTTGAGGACTATGACTATTCTTTCATGTTGACCCACCAAAACGATAATCGATATGCATACTGGTATACTTGAACCTTTATCTTAATTATGATAATTGGAGATATTTTTTACCTACCATGTCTTAATATTCTACACTATCTTTAAAAGTCGTGAAGATCACGTCGACAAATGAGAAACTGGGATGGGTACCTGCCAACTTGAACAAGGGGCATATGGATCGGTTTTTCTTCTTGTCAGTTGCTTTGATTGCTCTAGACCTTGTGCTATTTATTGTGTGTGCCAACCGGTTTAAGTGTATTTTGTGCTATTTATTGTGTGTGCCAACCGGTTTAAGTGTATGGTTATAGAGAAATGCAATGACTGAAAGGTTGCACCCAAAGAACCAACAATGAGGGTATATTATGGGTTGGCTTCTGGCATTAAGGTAACATGAAATGGATAATACAATCTTTACTTTTGTCTTTTCCTAGTCCTCCATGCTTATCCAGTGTCTCCACAACTTACACTACGTATCATCTTCAATCTTCATACACTTATATTAATATGGTTATAAAAAACTTACCACATGCAAGATTTGAGATGTAAATAAGCACATGTTGCTCAAGTGTATGCCATCCATGTTTAGGCTTTCAGTATGCGAGGAGATGCTGAAATTGTGTTCCAACACCCCAATGCAATTACTATCACATTGGAGCTCCCAGCGAACCTAAGAATATGCATTAGAAGAATTCAAATGCTCGAGATGCATAAAACAATCTTTCGAGATTAAAATGGTTCAAGATTCAAGTTGTGGTCTTGGTATTGTTGGTTTTTGTTAATGAGGTACTCATTCATTACTATCCAACCATAGTCAATAGGTTTCCCAAAGCTTGAAACATCCACAAGTCTATCCCCAACTTATCTCGGACAAGTTTGTAAAAGAGTTAAATCCTTTTCCCCTCCCTCTTACTCACATGTAAACACAATAGCACCATGGCATAGATTTTTGTACATCACTAGTGCATAAACTTTTTCTTTTCTTTTTTTTGTATGAACATCATTTAAATGTACAAAAACATGCACTAGAAATCTTCTATACAAAGTATTGGAGATCATTTATCCCTCTAATCTTTCTCAACTTAGACAGTGCAGTAGAGTTAATCTGCCTCACTCTCTCCCTTGACAGCTTCAACAATTTCCCTATCTCTTCAAATGACCATGGTGTATTACCATTCAACCCATAGTACAATCTCACTACATGTGCCTCCTTCTCACACAAGACTTCTAGAAGCTTCTCCACTTCCGGTTCGACTAAATCTTTCCTCACCATTTCGTCTGGTGTGAGCTCATTAGGCCCTGGAATTATGTCCTGCAGCATAGAACGAAAAATGTGATCTACCTTTGCAATGTATGCATCGAACAGAACCGAGAAGTGTATGAATGAGTAGTATGAACCTGTATGGACATGCTGTTGATGGTTTTATCAAGAGAAATTGGAGATCTGGTACTATCAAGAGCAAGTCTAACAACTGATCGTTTCAAATTGGTAGCTTCTGCGATCTCATCATACGTAGGGAATCTCTTTAGTCTTCCACTTAACATATTGATCGCCTCACAAATCTTCGGCATATGTTCGATTATGCTACCCTGTACAAGGAAAACTAACCATGCATTCACTAATTATGAGCTTTAACTTCAGAAAACTCATGTTATATAGAGCAAGTTATATCCCAATGCATACTTCACAGTTGTTTGATAAACTAGCAGAAGATTTTATGCTATTTTCTAAGAGCTGAAACTTTTTTTTTTTTTTTTTGGTAGTAGGAGTAGTAATATGTCTTGTAGGCCTTACCGGTAATCTGATCAACTTGGATTTTCTGGCTATGGCCCGAGTAATAGCCTGTCTTACCCACCAATAAGCATATGTTGATAACTTATAGCCCTTTTCTGGATTATACTTTGTTGCGCCTCGAAGAAGTCCAATACTTCCTTCCTGCAGATTTCAAACAACCATTATACCAGCAGAGAAAAATCCGTTGAACAGAATTAAAGTCTGTAGAAAATGTTTCAGTGTGAACCTGAGTCAGATCCTCCAAGCTTAGCCCTTTGCCTTGATAAGAAGCAGCAATCGACCCAACGAATCTTTGGTAGGAGCTTATGACTCTTTCCTCTGATAATCTTCCGTTGCACAGAATCTTATCTAATTTCTGGTGACTAATTCCTGCTGCTTTTGCCCATCGTCTCGAGTCTAGTTCATGTCCATTTGTGTCTGCTAGCAATTCCATTCTCACAGCTTCAATCCTTGCTTTTTCCTATTGGATATAGTTCGAACACCAAGAGATAACTATAAATAATTACTAAGAGACATTTATCTAGTGATCAACAGATCAAGAGCTTGCCAAGTGAACTAATTCCAAAAATTGTAGAATCTTGCTCCACAGAGCTTAATAAATGCTCCAAGGTCGTTCTGAGATTTGCGTTCGATTTCTCTGGTTTGTAACATAATTTATCAAACGACAAACGAAGATTTAGTGATCGTAGTGTATGTGCTAATCCACCTTATGCCCTAAAGATGAATGTTGAACTTTTGTTCGCCTATGTGAACGTGTAAGTCCTTCAACTTTCATTTCACTATTCTGCTACTCAGTGTGCTACTATCAAATCAGAAACTAACATGAAGGTTAAGAAGTAGAAACAGGTCTCACAATAAGCGATCACTTTCTTGATTTCACACACAATCACAAAACCAAAACTACATTCATGAAGAGAAGACATCATACCTTAATGTACCAAGAAAATCTGGCCTCTTCTGCAGAACTCAAAATGCAGGATTGTCCAGCCTTCCTATCCGTAAATGAACGTTCCACCTCGTCACAATTTACTTCACATTCCAGCCTGCTTCTTCTTTTTCTCCTCCTCTTTCTTCTGTGTAAAACTCCACTAGACCAACAATCACTCTTCAACTCAACGCCGCTCCCGCTAATATCCAAAACTTCTTCCTCTTCGCAATCCAATACCAACTCTGCTCCCTCGTGCTTCAGAATATCAACAGTTGAGATTGAGAATGAAACATATTGGGCTGTAGTACTACTGCAAGTATAACTTGATGAAGAGTTGCTTGACAGTTTGAGATTCGACTTTCCGGCATAAGGGGTGGATGGAATGTTGTTTAGTGGTGGTGAGTATTGCTTTGAACATGAGCATATGGCCATGGCCATATGAACATGTGTTCTGTAAGTTAATGGTAAGAGGCTAAAAGCAAAGAAACCATGTCCATGAATGTAGCAGATATTGTTATCCTTGAGTTCTTTGCTTATTGCTTTGATATTTGTGGACTTCCATAGTTTTGTATACCACTTTATTATTTTGGTTCTTTGGCCCAGGTTGAAGATTTTGTAATTTCTAGGAGTATTACAACTTCTTAATATAGACTTATGGATGTGGATTAGTGAATTTAGAGTGACTTGTACACACCAAGAATCTTTATAGTGGAAATGCAATCAACAATTTTATGTGATGAGTGGCTCAAAATTCTTTGATGCCTAGTGGCCAAATTCCCCCC
>JAYMSP010002200.1:0-25616 GCA_036897095.1 Plantago elongata
TGGAGATGGTGGTGGGGGTGATTTATAAATGTAAGGTGGCGGTGGTGAGGGTGATGGAGGCGGTGGTGATTTGTAAATGTAAGGAGGTGGTGGTGATGGTGATGGAGGTGGAGGTGAGGGAGATGGTGGTGGGGGTGATTTATAAATGTAAGGAGGCGGTGGTGAGGGTGATGGAGGTGGAGGTGACTGGTAAACATATGGAGGCGGTGGTGAGGGAGATGGTGGTGGAGGTGATTTGTAAACATATGGTGGTGGTGGTGAAGGTGATGGAGGTGGAGGAGATTGATAAACGTAGGGAGGTGGAGGTGAGGGAGATGGAGGTGGAGGTGATTTGTAAATGTAAGGAGGTGGTGGCGAAGGTGATGGAGGTGGAGGTGACTGGTAAGCATATGATGGTGGCGGTGGTGGTGAGTTATAGTAGTATGGAGGCGGTGGTGATTCATAATAGTATGTGGGCGTTTTCTTCCAATGACCTTGTTTTGGAGATTCCGCATTAAAGTTAGGTGATTCAGCTTGTACATTAGTTGCAACAGTTAAGAAAAGAGCCACTAAGTTGACTAGGTGGCGCCATGGGCGCAACCTCGTCGGCAATGTTCCCATAATCCCAACTGTTTTAATTTCTATATGAATGAAGAATGAATGTTTATTTTTGATGCATTCCTAGAAGCAAACGATCACACCATATATACTGTTGGAAAGGCAATCATAATGCAGATTTGTATTATTGTTTAATATTAGATTTCAACAGGCTGGATTAATCTTTGAAACATTCTAACTTAACTAATTATAATTAAAATATCAAATCTTGAATGAATATATAATCATTCATCTCACGATCAACATTTTATGTTGTTACCAAAGGGTCTGACAAATTAAGTTGGTAGCTTGGATTTAATAATTTTCTAAGTTTTGTGTAAATTATACTATTAACTATAACAAGGTTCATTCAATTTAGTTTGTTAGGGATAGTGAACCGCGTTATAACTTTGATGCATGGAAGTGGACTTTCTCAATAAGACAAATTGATATGTTTGGTAGATGACTTTTCCCATTTTGGATAATTTGCATATAATTAATATCGTTAGCAATATATTCGTGCTCATGGGTGTTATCGGACTAATAAATAGCTACATGCAACTTAATTTCAAAATTATTGATTAATTCTATGCTGGCTCGGTTTAGCTATTTACTAATTCAACTTTATTCCGTGTTGCGTTCATTGACATAGACCATTATTGCTCATAACTATATTAACCTGTACAAAATATGAATATAGATAAATATTTTAAAAAAATTATGGATGTTGAATCTGAACTGTAATCGTTGGTTTCGCCGTTTCGGGGCTTGGATGCATGAGGTTTGTTTGTGAGACGTATGGAAGCTCTAGACCATCATCTACTGAGTAATTTTGAATATATGTGGTGGTCGGTTTATATTTATACTTAACTAAACTAGTACGGTTTTCTCGGTTAAGTTTTGCTCTAATTTTTCCTGACTTATTAATTTCACTACAAACGATTAATTAATTCAATTAAACACTGTCGAATCGTTTTAAATGATGTCTCACTCAAAAATGTATGTGACATCCACGACAAACTCTAGACATTTATTTAAATGAACTAAGGCCTTACCATATGGTCGGGCAACTGCTGGTAACATAACTCTAAATTGATCTAGAGGAAAAGTTGAACAAAGTTCAGCTATGCAAGCCAAAACAGAGAAGGAAGAGGTATACATGTAGTACACATTTGTTCCCTTTTGTGTTATGGTATGGACGATTATTGCTCAACTCTACTCCTATTAAAATATGTTAGGTACATAAATGTTGAATTGTTGATATTTCTATAGTGTGATGAGTGATGTGATGAATTATGCATAGCTTCAAATTTGTACTCCCTCCTCTGTATTAGACGAATTCATACAGTAGAATTTTCGTATAACTTTAAATGAAAATTTAAAATAATAAATAAACATAATAGTACTAGTCTTCAAAACTTTTGTATAACTTAATTATACAAAACTAAATCTTAACAAGTTAGTGATTTTGTTTAGTACCTTTGAAATAGTAAGTATACTATAAGGTAAGACATTCCAATGCAATAGAAAAATCAGGATTAAATTTTAAAAACTAGCAAATTAATTAAACGCACAGTTTTTTATCCAACCGGTGCCTATAATCGAACTGGACTTGTTCAGTATATATAGCAAAAATATAACGCTAAAAACTGAAAAAGAAAGAAAAACACAGCAAATCGCTCAAAACCAGAAAGACGATCTGATCATCGTCGACATCTCGTCATCGTCATCAAAGATCGATCCACCAAAAATCGATTGAATATCGAGCAATTGCCATGGTAGAATCGATCGATCGATCAGAGATCGAGCAATTGCCATGCCGGAGATTGATCGATATCGATCGATCGGAGATCGAGTGATTGCCACCGGAGATCTGGTCACACCTACTCTGTCACCGCTCGACCTGCTGCACATGCAACTATGTCACGAATCGACCTGCTTCTCACGTCACCATTCTCGATCTGCTCATGCCATCGAGCTCAACGAACTCAGCCACACGACATCGATCACGATTCGAATCTGTACACCTCCTAGCTGGCGTGGATCTGGCGACGAGAAACAAGACAAGCGTGGTTGTACCATGATTCACGGAATCCTTCTTCGTCTTCCTCGAATTTCACAGGTTTTGGAAGGTACTATCACTACCATTTGATATTACGATTACAAACATATATTGCAATCTGATATTGGTGTTTAAAATAGAATCGGTTTGCATTCGTGTGATTTCTTATGGTTTTAAGAGCTTATGTCATTGTTCTAATCAATAGTATTGTACTTTTAGCTGTGTTGAATGCTTCACATATTATTATGATTTTCTTATTATTTTAACAATCATTTTTATAGTTTTTAGTTTGTGTTGCATAATCCTGCTTTATTATAGTTTTAAGATGCATTCATATATTTTTAAGAGTCAATATTGTAGTTTTAAGTATCAATATTATTGTGTTTAGTTTGTGTGCATGTTTCATCCATTATAATTTTAAGAGGCACTGTTGTAACTTCAAGAGACTATATTATGATTTTATGCATCAATATTATTGTTTTTAGGTTGCGTCGAATGTTTTTGTCTTACTATAGTTTTAAGAGTCATTGATATAGTTTTAGGAGACATTGTTATTGTTTTAACCATCAACTTTATTATGTTTAGCTTGTGTTGTGTTTTTCTGTTTTGTTTACTCATTGTAACTCGTTTCACATTATTATGTTTTGTTATAGTTTTAAGAATCAATGTGATAGTTTTTAAAAACATCGTTATTATTTTAAGAATTAATTTATTATTTTTAGCTCATGTTGCATGCTTCTGATTTGTTATAGTTAAAAGAGGCATTTCTGTCGTCTTAGGAGACATTGTTATAATTTTAAGAATCAATGTTACTGTTTTTTACCTTATATTTCGTGTTCATACCTTTTTTTAATTATTTTTAGCACGACTGTGATAGTTTTCATAAGAATCGTTATGGTTTCAACATTTAAGCAGGTGTTAATCGATGATAACATCGTGAGTTTAATGGATATATCGCTCAAATGTGTCACTGCAATACTGAAGCAACAAACGACGGAATTTCTAAGTTCACCAACAAGTTTAATCGTAACAACTCAGTTTGTATTTGCATCAATAATATTGTAATAACTGAATGTTGCAAGTAGCTCATTTTTAACTTGTTTTTTTGATGTTTTAATGATATATATACATGAAACTTTTAGAGTTGGTTACTGTTGGTTTACTAATATTAAAGTATCACTTAAAACTATAACAAGTCATCTAACTATCATCTAACTCATTAAAACCATCATATAATCGATTAAATATTTAACATGAGGTTAAAATAATAATTAAGACATACAATGCCAACGCGTTACAACCATCACATTATCTCTTAAAACATAAACGAATATACGTAAAATTGTAAAACTGTAACTGTAACTTTCAATCCTAACAACTTAAAATCATAACTTAATCTATTAAAATCATAACGAAAAATGTATATCTCGGCGGTTTTTATGAAACTTGGCCGGTCAGACCGTTAAAACTTAAAAACCGAAAAAAACCATAAATCCTTGACTTTCCTATTTTAAAAAAAAAATTGCATTTTCTAAGACTTTGGCACTTTAAGATTGTACTATTTAAAAAATGTGATCTCTTTATTTATTAATTACCTAATCAAATTATCTATTTTAAAAATCAATAAAAATCAATAAAAATAGTTAAACTATCTTCCAACCTACAATAATCAATCTTCATAGTCTGTTTAGGCATCATAAATTGTCAGGTAAAACTTATAAGCATCTTCAGCACAACTGATTGATCGTGGTTGGAAATTCTATGAAACTTTTTAATAGTTAAATGATGCTTTGTTTTTTTACCATTACTTATGATGTTTGATGTGTAGATATATAATACTTGATTTTGATAAATGAAATGTGATGCTTGATTGGAACAAATGTGATACATTATACTCCCCCATCCACCATCCCAACTTAATCTCTCCATATTTTATTTTAATATATCTCAACTTCACCACATATTTCTTAAATGAAAAATCTATCTTCTACTTTTTACACTATATTTTTCACTTTAATCACTATTTATCCTATTTTATTCATTCTTTTTTCTATTTTATTACTATCACTCATATTTTATTTACTTTTTTCTTAATAATTGTGTACATCCGACTCTGTAAAAAGATGAATTCGGAATAGGAGTAATTATTTTTTAGAATTGTGATGCTTGTTTATACCATCTTGTTCCTTATTTTCAAGCATTTTGTTGCACATCATTTTAACATTCTAACATGCAAAAGTGTGCTATTAACCTGACAGTAATAACACTATAGGAAATGTCACAGTGGCAGGGCTCCTCAATTCAGTTACAACCTGACAGTAATAACCTTTTTACATGTTACCAGCAAAACAAGATTTACCTTACAAGGGATCTTGCATCAAAGTTCCAGACATGGTTAAAGAATCACAAAGACTGCAACACTGAAGGCCAGGTTTTCTATTAGAAATTGGTTATGAACTCATCCCTCACGATCTATTCACATGTAGTGGCTTCTTATAAGATTGCAATAAGAGTGATGAACAAACAACACTGATGGAAGATGCAGCCATGCAAGCCCCTGCTAGCCATGGAGGTAGACGAATACCGGTGAAGGGGAACAACACTCCAGCAGCAATCGGCATCCCTAATACATTGTACCCAAGCGCCCAAACGTAATTGGTCCGGATTCTAAACATTGTCCTCCGTGAGAGATCTATTGCTGTTACAACATCCTCCAAATTGCTTTTCATTAGGACAATATCAGCTGCTTCAATGGCCACATCAGTGCCCGCTCCAATCGCCATGCCTACATCAGCTGCAACTAGGGCCGGTGAGTCGTTTATCCCGTCTCCTATCATTGCAACAGTTGTGCCGCTTAACTGCATTGGTGTTGGTTACACAAGTCAGGTAAAACTACAGTAACTATCAAACAGTGCAGGATAATAGTATAGAGACTCCTCGTGTTATAATTATATTATATGCGACTTGTGCCAAACCCCCGGCATGGGGTCTCCCCTGGTTTAGACACTCTGCACTAGGCCCCTTTCATTCCAGATTTAAAAAGTTCTCGTTGTAGATTTGGAAATATTTTTAGTGCCCAGGCAAACTCAATGCAGGATATGGCATGCATATTTCCACACATATACCTATATAATACAGACAAGAACATAATCTATGTAAACATGAATCCCATAATTCAAATTAATTTGCATGTTTCTTTACGGTTTATACATTATAATTGTAAATTCTACTACATATAAGATAAGCATTTAAACAATCTGGTGCATCTTAAAAGTACTAATTACTACTGTATCTCAATCCCAATTCCCAACAGATAAAATGATTGTTTTTCACCCTCTTTTATTTAAGCTAATACTAGCAATAATCTACACTCAGTACAAGACAATACGATTATAGGAAGGGCCTCTCTCGTGCATTGCACATTTTTAGCTTTTGTTACTTGAGCCTACCGAGAGTGGTACCTGTGATCAGCTATTGCTATATTCATCGTAACAGGTACAATTATTTGGAAACAACTAAAAGATGCAATGCACCGGTTTTCAGAAAAAGAATACATCCCGAGCAAGAATTGATGGGAACTGGTTAAAATATTACCTGCAGCTCTCTTATCTTATCAGCTTTCCCTAGCGGACCTGTCTCGGCAAATACTCTCTGAATTCCCACCACTTTGGCTATTGCGTTTGCTGTTGACCAGTTATCACCGGTCACCATGACACTGGAGATATTCATTGAACGAAGATAAGATATAACAATAGCAGCTTCCGGCTTCACTGGATCAGTTACAGCAAATGCTCCAGCTGCTTTGCCGTCAATGGCAACAAGCACACAAGTACGGGCCAGTTGCTCATTTTCTGAAACATAAGACTCTACTTCAGGGCCAAGTGTCACTTCAAATAAGCGCATCAGCCTCTTGTTTCCAACAACAATCATTTTTTCCCCAATTTTTCCACTTACACCTGCTCCAAGATGAACCTCAAATTCCTTGATCTCGAGTGAAGGTTCGTTCCGGGAGACTTGTTTCTCACGCAGCTTCTTAGCATGCTGTACGACAGCTTTAGCTATTGGGTGCTCGCTATTGGCCTGGCAAAGTTGGTGGTACAAGACATGTCAAAACTTTATAGAAACTGGAGTGAGGGATGTCAGGCAGGAGACTCCACCATATCCTCCCAAACAGCGTAATTTTATCTTTAGAAATTATTGCAGTCCCAAAAAAGTATTATCACCATTTTCAAGACTACTTGTAAAACACTTTACAGAAATTACTCTTACAGACTACTGACTTATTAAAATTGTTAGTTCAGTGGAGTTATGGTTTGTTCAGTTTTCAATTCATTGTTTTAGTAGAAAGTCAGTTTTATGTTCATTTTTATGGCATTGTAAACTCTCGGTTGAGCATTTACTAAAGACAAACATTTGGAAATACTGTATCCAATTGATGGCTTCTGAATTGTAACTTTATTTGCTGTTGGCCAACCAACAAAACAGGTTTGTAACTGGTCAGAAAAAAGAACATCTTCTGAAAGTTATGGAACATTAACAATCAGATTTCAGATCAATTAACTCTTAATTGCATTTGACATATTACGGTTTCTTAAGAAGATAAGTGGCTTATTTGATATATAGGGAGTTTACACTATCTTTTGCAAGCGTGTATTGGAAGTTAACTATACCAGACTAGCGGCACATTTTGAAAATTGCAACATTTTGTATTTATAAAACTCAATAATGGATCTGCATAGACACAATACCATTCCTACTAACTTGAAATTCTATCTGCACGATACATATTAGAAAGACAAGGAACAAGAAGGGGATGTAGAACTTACCTCTGCAGCAATACTCATATCACAAAAATCTTCCATAGAAATTCTGGAGAATATCACAGAACTAACTACAGCTGGTTTTCCAAATGTTAGTGTTCCAGTTTTATCGAAAACAACAGTCTTGACCTGAAAGATCAAGCAACTTATTGTTATGGCTGAAGGATTAAACACTCAATTAGAGTAGACAAAGTAATACCAAGATAGTTATTAAACAAAAGCATCACCAGCCACAAGAAGTTGAAGAGTTAAAACATATTTTATTAGGTAATGATTGAGATTCATATCATCAAAAAGGTGCCAGATTCACAGAAATCCCTTGCCTGTTTCCATAACTTGCATGTCTTCAGTTCATTAGAATAAATAGAAACCATATTTCTTATGCATCAAATTAGGATCTGTTGAAGCTGATTTTGAGGTGTAATTACCTAGATACGTGAAGCAAATCCACGAGCATTAGCAATTCAGCTCAAAATGTTAAAAAACATTCTATATGCATAAAATTATTAATATTTACAGAACTCTATTTTCATAAAGAAAAGATAAATATTTACTCTATTTATGAGAGGTGGTTGTAATATCTGATACCGAAGCAATACATATACATCAGGGATCTCTTGAAAAACTAAACTTAGGAGGGTGCTATTGCTAGGTAATACTATTTCCACATAAACTATAAGAGAACTATTATGGAAGTATTAGAACCTAAGACAGGACCTTAGATACACTTTGTCCAAAAAGCGGACCAGGCAAGTGAAATATATTATACTTATTATAGATAACTAAGGGATATATGTGTTGGAAAGCATATCAACCATTTCAATACCGGGAAAGACTTGTCCACAGTATAGTTTTCAATTTCTTATATCATTCTTTAACTTCATGTTTCCAGTTACGTGATCCACGTAGATTCAAAGTACTGAAGAAGTTACACATTTACTTGGGGAATGGTGTCACTTCAAATGTTAATAGTACAGATAAAACACCCTATACCACATGAGTAATGAGCAGAACTCTACCTTATGTGCACTTTCAAGGGCATTTCCCCCTTTAATCAGCACGCCCAGGGCAGCACCCTTCCCTGTTGCAACCATCACCGCAGTAGGAGTTGCTAATCCCAGGGCACATGGGCAAGCAACCACTAATACTGAAATGCCGAACTGCAAAGCAAACTCAAATTCGTCCATAGCAGTGGGTATCCAGCTGCGAGGGTAAATCCTTGCTTCCCCAGGAACAAACCACCCCAGCCACGTCAGAAAAGCAACCAGAACAACCTGGCATGAAGGAACAAAGACTTAATGATATGACATAAACATAACTTGGGGACTAAATTGGTACCTCTGATGTATAACATCAATAGATCGTGTCTTACATGGTAAATATCCAAACTATTCCATAAGTCAGAAGAACTTGCACTAGGCTTTCATTATTATCAAAACAAGGCCATATGCATAACACAATCTACGGGTTAACCTAGTTTATAAACTGTCATCGAGAAGAACAACATAATATTTAATTCATATCTGCAAACATATTAGTCTGGGCCTCTCTAGTTTAAGTTTACTACTTCAGCAGGTATGGAACTGGCATGAATAGTTTTATATGTTTGACCATGATTTTCCCTCTTAATAATTACCAGAGCCGTCGTCATATATACTTCTACAAAATCAAACACCACAAGTCGAAAGATGAACGAAATCCAGTTGAAATGTATAAAAAGGAAATGAAGAAAGAAAATGGTAAGTTTAGCAGATAGAAATTCCACTGAACCAAATAAAAGGAAAGATAACCAAGTCCAACTATATCTTTGAATTGGGCAAAAGGTATAAAAGCAGATAAACTTACACCAGCGGAAGCAAATAACTTACTGTTGGGACAAAAAACTTTGATATTTGGTCGGCCAACTTCTGAACAGGTGCTTTTGCAAGCTGAGCAGCTTCAACCAGTTGCACAATTTGTGAGAGTGTGGTTTCTGAACCGACATGAGTGGCCTTGACAAGTATACAGCCATTCTCATTTACAGTCCCTCCAATCACCTGTTGATATAACCCATGACATATACAAATACACATGGGCTACTGCACCATTTACATGATAATATACCATACCATACCTTATCGCCAGGCTTTTTAGATACAGGCACAGCTTCTCCGGTGATCATGCTCTCATTCACATGACTTTGACCATCAATAACGAGGCCATCAACTGGGACTTTAGTGCCAGGAACTATCTTAAGTACATCATTTTTTTGTATAAGTTGGGTGTTAATTTCAGTTTCTGAGATAACATTTCCATCAGCATCAAGAGTTAAAAGGTAAGCTGTTTCAGGAGCTAACTCTGTCAACTTTGCTAAAGCATCTGATGTCTTCCCTTTAGCCAATACCTCCAGGTATTTCCCCAGGAGAATGAACGATATCAACATGGAGCTAGTTTCAAAGAAATCCTGCCCCTCAAAAGCATTTGAAGTCAATGCTTTTATCATTACATATACGGAATAGAAGTAGGCAGCATTTGTGCCCAAGGCAACGAGAACGTCCATATTTGCAGACTTTCGCCGAAGAGCATGATAGGATCCTTTATAAAACCTGATAAGATCATTAAACAAGACATATATACATAACATATTCTTTGCATGAAAGGCAGTAGGAGTTATATTAATAGAAAAGTGACAGGTAAAGAGAGTGTTTATACGAACCTTTTGCCAATCACAAACTGAACAGGAGTGCAGAGGATCCATCTTAAAAGTATTCCGATGCTTAGCTTATTAATCGCCTTATACTCGAGCCAATTTCCATATGGAGGAAGCATGGGGAGTACCATGGAGAAAACAAATATTGGAATTGAAAAGAGGCAACTATATAAGAATTGATTCCTATACATAAGGGTTTCACGTTGCCTCTCTGTTTCTCCTGCTCTTGGTGGAGTGTAGAGCTCCGCATGATAAGTATTGGATTTAGAACCAGATTGTTGGATGCATTGTATTAAAGATCTTGGACCAATGATGTCGGCTTCATAACTTACCGTCACTTTATGTTCGTTCTCATCAACCTCGACTTGATTGACACCTTCTAAAGACTCGAGTGAATCTCGTATAACACTAAAGTCATCTGGTGAGCTTATACCTTCCAGCTTCAAATATATTTTACTTAAGTCGCCTCCAGAACTTATAAGGTCAGCCCCGAAGCCAGCATCTTCTACCGCTTCAACTATGCGTTCAATGCTTGTAACATTTGGATCAAAATGGACTTTAGCTTCTCCCAGAGCTAGCCCAACCACTGCTTTCTTCACTCCTTCCACCATCGACAATGCACGTTCTGTTGACTCTGAACAGCTTGTGCATGCCATTCCTTTAATTCTTAGCCTGCACATAGAAATTTCCTGCTCAGGAAACTCTTCAACTTCGAAACCTGTTTCTTCTACTGCTTCTTTTATCAATTTTACCTGAAGGACAGCACACTATCAGACCTGAAGTGATACAATTATGAAAATAAAGCATTAACAGAGACTGTGAATTGAAGTAATAGAAAGTGGATGTACATATTACAAAATAACACATGCTAGCAAAACTCCATCTGTTAGCTTGGAAACGATCTGTTTTTCACCTATTTCCTATGCTATGATAAGAGTTTCAAACATCCAAATACTCAGCTAAGGCCCAGTGGGGCAGATGATAATATTTACTATTTGAGTTGAAACAGATTTAACATTCATTGCAATCTCACACTGGTTGCACAGGTTCATAAAAAATAAAAAATTAGCAGATGTTATCAATCATAATTTAAGATTGCTTACATCAATGAGTCCAGGTATGTACTTGACAACAGCCTGGCCTTGAAGGACAGAAACCGTAGCGCCTTTCACACCATTCAGATTTCCAAGTGCGGATTCTATAGAAGTAACACAAGATGAACATGTTATGCCCCGTACTTTAAAGACAAGTGTCCTGATATTCTTATCCAAATTTGAGGAAGAGACTTCGACAGCCACATCATCCTCGTGTTTCAGAAGAGGAGACCTCAAGTCCTCCTTCCCATTTGTTTCCATAGTTGGACTCAAAATGTTGTTATCAGTAACCTGCTAGCTTAGAAGCAAAACCACAGTTATGAAAATTACAATTCAACATGAAAAAGCCTAACCAAACAATACACTGTAGGGAGATGGCTTGAATATTATAGCGTAATCTTTTATTAAAGAGAAATGCAGTGTAAGTATTTGTTAAGTGCCTAAATTATGTAATGAAATTTTCCAAACACAATCATGTACTCGGCAACTTATAGATATAATTAGAACAATACTCAGTGAAAAAGAACACAAGATGAACAATTATCAAGCCATAAACCTATTCCTAGCACTGTCAAAAGATCAGGAAAACTACAGTGTAAATTTATAAGATCCAAGCCCGAGGGAAAACGAAAATTCAAAATTATCTCTAACAAACGAAAATGCTAATTAGCACTCACACAATACATATTCTACATATTCAGTTACACTTATCACAAAACTCCAAATGATAAGTCACTATTTCCACAAAACATAGAAACATCTACATCAATACTTCAACAAGACATTAAACCTGCTCCTCCGAATCACAAGATCGAACTACAACCGCCACGCAACACTCAACATATCATAAGAATCAACCGAATATCACAAAACAAAACTCCGCAGCGAGGAAAAGCATTTACCCCTGATTTCAGCACAAAAGCAGTCCGAACACACTAATAGATACGGAAATAGAAAACTGTAGCTCAAACAAGAGCAACAAATATCGGAAAATGAACAGAATACAAACAATAAGACCTCTATAAAACAATAAATCGTGCACAACAGTCGATAAGAAAGTAGGAATTGACGAGACCTGAAAAGCAGAAAAAAGCTTACAGGTACAATCGAGACGAGGATTGGTCCAATTGGCAAAGTGGCTTTGGTTCGTACTCGCACAGCAAAAAAGGAACGGAATCTCTTATCCGTGTACACCTTTGATTGGTGAATTATTGGAGGAGAAAGAGGAACCAGATTAGGGTTTAGCAAATGAAACAGAATTATTAGCAGCTAGCGCGAGTGGGAGGAAAAGTCTATGATTTCAAAAGAGTTATGCTTTTATATATACAGAAACAGGAGGAGACTATAGAGGTCGATTCTCGGTTCTTTATTCTAAAGGGGAGAAGAACAGTTGAAATCGAATTTTAAAGTTCCCACCAAAGAGAATCTTAATCACATCTACACGTCCGTTTTATTTTATCGTGGTGAGGTGATGAGAAAGCTCGCCTGATAGTGACGACATGGACGACTTTTGGCATTGCCCGCATCTAGGAAAATGAAATTTAATCTTACCTTTCTTGTGAGTTTTTGGAATTATGGTAAGCGTACGGATTGATTTCGTATAGCATTCTTATACGATATCGGTATATAAGATGAATTTCTATGTTTCGTAGTTTACGAAGAGATTTAAATATTAATCATGTTGTAATAAAAATATTAAAATATAAATTAATAATTAAATTTTAATTTTAAAGTCAACTCGACAGTGAGAGGTGGATAGTGACGATGTGTAGAATATGATCTTTTATTTTTCATTTTTATTCTAAGTTTGTATTTTAAGTTGAAAAGTGTTTTGGTATAAACAATTTAGGTACAGTTTGGTTTCATATGAGAATGGCCGGACTAGATTTTCATGGAAATGTAATTGAACCAGATGTTCAAAAATGTGTTGGTGGAAATTGGAGATTTTTGTGTTTGGTTTCTTATTTATCGCATTTTAATTGATTTTTATTTTTTGACAATTTCGTTGTTTGATTTGGTAAATAATATATTTTGACATTTTTATTGTTTGATTTGGTAAATAATGAATTTGAACATTTACTTGAGTGTGACCAAAAAGACTCCACAAAGCAAAAGATTGGGCTTGGCATGTCCGATTTGTGACAAATTCGGCCCATTATTATGACAAAACATGGGCTTCTGATTTGTGTTCATATAAAGGCTTGGGATTATTCATCCCTAAATCAGAAACGATTAAAGATTAATACTTATAATGAGGAAAAAAGTTTCGAAAAAAGTATCCTAAGTTGTAATACTTTCGAAAAAGTTACTTTTAGTTGTTACCGTTCGATTTTAATACCTTACGTTGAATATAGGTACCTCGTGACATGTGTCACACTGAAAAATACAGAATACGATGGACCTAAATGTAAATACGATCGTCTTTTTTAATTACAAATAGATCTCAAGTTCTAAAAATATTACTAAATACCCATATGAAAATATATCTTTATTAAAAATAATTATAAAAAATAAAAATAAAATCACTTACAAAATTCAAAAACCAAATTGAAAAGTTTATTGTACAAATCGCGTTTTTGAATTTTTGAATTTTTTTATTTATTTTTAAACAATATAATAAATCTCTTATTGTCCTAATAAATTGTCATTGCACTTGTTAAAGTGTCGTTTCACTTTTACAATTTAATATTTAGCACTTCATGTTAAGGTGTCATTTCACTAGTTAAAGTGTTGTTTCACTATTGTGACTTTGTTTAACGCTTCTTCTCTATTCACTAGCATTCGGCTAATAAGAACGCTATTTCAATTTTTCTTCGCTCACAACCTAACACATCACTCCTTCAAAGTTTTTACATATACGGTCTAAAATATATTTTTCTAAAGGAATTGAAAACACTTTATAATTTGATGCGTATTTGGTCAGTCTAGATGATCATTGTGGTTGGTGATTGGGTTCAGGCAAAGAAACCAAGTTATAACTGCTTAGATTAAATTATGGCAATGGTCTTTGGGCAGTTTTGGACCTAAGAAATAGTAAATGGTCTACATTTATATACAAATTAATCATTTTAGGTTGGTTTAAACTAACTTAACCAACCAATAAATTGAAGAAGCTATTTCACTTATGAGTTGGTAACACTCAAAATTTCTCAACTTTTTTAATTGACTTGTACACCCAAATGTGTAGAATTTTTTTGCATTTATCCATTCAAGACATAAATGTCTCATGAAACATAATATGTGAGTTCGTACGTGTCCTAAATTTGATTAATTTATAAATTACAATTTATTTTTAAAAAATATGGACACCACACTTAGTGTATTATTTTTAGTGTATGTAATAAAATGTGAAATATTTCAATATAACATGTGTCACGTAATTAAGCTGTCACGTGACACGAGGTACTTAAATTGAACACAATATCAATTTAAGGTATCAAAATTGAACGGTAACAACCAAATATACCTTTTTTCGAAAATATCATCACTTAGGGTATCTTTTTCGAATTTTCCCCTTATAATGATCTCCAAACACCCATCCAACTTATATATTGCAGAAGTAAAACAAGAATCAGTCCCAACAAATTGCATGATAATGAGGACCTTCCGCATCCATATGCATCCAGCAGGCCCGGCTAAGGCCCAGCGCGATAAGCCCCAACCACGTAGGGCCTCAGCTTGTCAGGGGCCCCGAGGCCCAATACCTACGGCCCATTCTGCAGCCTGGAGGAATTAATGCAAAAGAAGAAAAGAACAGACAACGAGCTTAGTCCACTTCTCGATTTCTGCAGCCTGGAGGAATTACACTTTCTCGATTTCTTCTTGCTTCTTCAATCTTCAGCCTAATTCCTCTCAACTTCCATTAAACCATCCATTCAATTCCTCAAATATCGAAGAAACCCGTTCAATTCCTCAAATATCGAAGAAAAAATGGTCGTTTTTTTGTTCAATTTCCATGTATATAAGTACCCATCATTCTTCTTCAATCCTTCATCCTAACTTAAGCAATCAAACTCAAACAACATCTAGAAATTTTTGTGTTATATTAGAAATCTGGGTTTGGAAATTTAGGGTTTTACTTAGGGGATCTAGACTCTAAATTTCCACCGGGAAAGGGCCACTGCCGCCTACTGCATAAGGGGAGCCGCCAGCCGCGGCGCCGTGGGAGACGAAATTCGCAAACTGACCGAGTGACCGGCAGCGACAGTCGACAGAGGGCCATCTTCGGATTAGTCATGTAATTTTCTTTCCCTTTCTTTCTTTTCTTCTTCCTGCTAAGCTGCTACTTTGTTTAAATTGTCTTAGTTTTTCTATTCTTATTTTATATAGTCAAAATTCTTAATTTTCTCAAGTTATTAAAGGCCCAATTAACTCCAGTAGCCTATTTAGTTTGTTGATTAGTCCACTTCTATTACTTGATTAAAGAATAATGTTTATATTTTTGTTTAATAAACTAGTTAAACTAGTGTATTTCACTATTTTAGTTTTTTGTACATTAAAAATTCATTGGCTACTCTCAAATAGCTAATCAAATTGTCTTCTTATTTGTGGTGGACCATATTCGGCTACCGACTTGCTGCTTTATTGGTGGTTTAGCTAAATTGGCTTCGTTGTACTGCAGACTAGCTTGGTTTCTTGAAGTTGGAAAGGGAAATTCCTCTCCCTTGTTCTTTCTTGAAATTTTACTAGCTTATCAATTGTTTACCTTTCTTTTTCATTAATAAAAGTTAAAAAGAAAATTAAAAAAAATGGTTGCTCTCTAGAGTTTGCCCAATGTCATGAATTATGTAGTTCCACTTTTGGTATCTAACGTGGAAGGTAAGAAGTCATTGTATAGGTTTTTGAGGTGATAGTTACGGAGTTTTTTATGTTATTGGGATTGAACGTAGTCACCGTGTGTAGACGCTCAGAATCTACAATAGAAAATTAGAGTTTTGATTTGGGGGCACCAACGACCTGCAAGGCAACACGAAAGAAAATACCGGAATGCAAGATTCAAAGGGGACACTGGTGTGGTGCCGACCAAGAGGACTCCAATGCTCAAGCTAGTGAGTCTGGAAGATGAGAAATAAATTGTAAATAAAAGACATAGATGACTTATCCTGATTGAGATGGTGTAGCTCTTATGGCGGTTAGGTGGATGGTTGGATGGACTAGGTGAGGTCGGATGGATGTTAGAAGATGCGGTGATGGTGATTAGATGGTGATGTGATGGAGGTTATGGAAGAGATGGTACTCAGAGCTTAAGTATATTAAGTATATGGAGGAGACGATTGCAAAGAGAGCTTTAGTTGCTAGGATTTTGCAATTAATTGTAGTTGATGGATATCGTATGATTTTTTATGGTTTCTCTTCTCCTACTTTTATAGAGATAGTTGCAGCATCTTCTTACGGGTTGATCACCATAAACCCCTTATTTGTCGGGATCTAGTTTGAGAAGAATGGGAGATAATGGACATCGTTGGAGAATGGTCCAATTAGATAAGTTGCATCTTAGATGAGTTGATCTAATTAGATGGATGAATCCTTATAATTCGGTCATAATGTCCTCAATAATTATTGGATTGGCCCAACATACTAATGGAATCCATCATGTAGATGAGACCTTGTTGGTTATCCCAACTTGACTCAGCTAATCGGAAGTCCACCCAAATATGAATAGTTTATTGAGTAATTGGTCCTTGCTTAGACGTGTCTAAATAGTTGGGCCATTTTTAAACGTAAATAAGTACAGAGCGGATTTTTACCAATACAGCGTGTACATGCTAGGAAAGTTGTAGTTTACAACAACTACTTCGACTTGTGGTTCAACAATCCTTTGATAGATGCTATGATAGGTGAATGCACTTGATATGTCATCCATCTTCTAGTTATTCTATTATTGTGTAATAGAATGTAAACAGGGCCGTCTTCAAGAATTGAGGGGCCCTGTGCAAAAAAATAAAACGAGGCCGATCATTATACGCAATATTAAGTAAAAAAAATTATAAACGTGCAAAACATCCAAAATCAACCGTTACAAATACCAAACAAGCAAAATTACGAACCCCGGACAAAGAAACGTAGGATAGTGGACAAAATGCAGATTCCCTCAATCGCATATGACTCATGAGGATCTTATTTCCAATCAACCAAACCATTAACCACCAAACAAACCACACACACAAATCGAAAAATCGATATATTCCTATGCTTAATCAGAAAATTAAGCAAACGACACGAATAATAACATTAGAAAATTGAAGAATTTCATAAATGTACCTTTAAGAAGTGTAGCGAAGCAACTCGTCAGTGCAAACATACTCAATGTTAATCTCCTCCAGCTGGCCTTAGCTCCGGTCCACTGCGTGACGGCACATGATCTCGAGTTTGTACGTCATTTCGTCGAGCTCACCGAAGCTTCACATGTCAATCACGCGCCACAAGGAGGGATCCTTACACACCTTACGCCAGGTAGTGCAGACTTTCTGCACATTTTTGATGATATCGATTACGCCTAAACAGTTAAAGATATTGACCGTCACATCCCACGACAACTCATCTCAAGGCGGTGAAGGGCTTCGGTCTTGGCTTGGCTTGTGGAGATCGTTTCCCATGGCGATTGATTTCCCAAGGTTTAGGCCAGGTATAAAAAACGAAAGCTGCAGAATGGGTCATAGGTATTGGGCCTCAGCGGGCCCTGGCAAGCTGATGCTCTGCGTGGTTGGGCTTACCATGCTGGGCCTTAGCCGGGCCTGAAGGTAAATTATAAAATATTGGAGAACTAAATGAAAACATACCGTCGTTTGAGGTAGTCGATCAAATATAATTATTTTTATAATTATCACTCGCTAGTTTTAAGAAAAATGAATTACCGTGATATTTTTACATGCAGAATAATAATAATAATTGAATTTAACTCTTATCTCTATTGATTATGGATTGCACGCTACAATTAAATTACATATTTATCTCTAGCCTAATTGGTAAGTGCAATCTCCTCTATTGTATAGGTCCTTGGTTCAAATCTCAATGTCAACAAATTTTAGTTTAAATTTATGCAACCCAACCCGCTCCAATCTTAGTCCGAACCCGATTAATATGACCCGGTCGGTACAATATTTGGGCTGAATTTCCACCTTATCCAGTCATATGATTAGTGATATTGAGTTGTATTTAAATTGATGGTCTAGATTGAATCATACTAATTTGACTAATTTGGATGGTTGAGATTGAAATTACAATGATATCTAACATTAGATCAACTACAATCTTATCTAACACTAGAAAGACCCTAAATAAATTTATAAATTACAAATCTTTTTTATTTTCGTTATCAATAACGATTCCACTTAATTAATAAGATGTAAATTACCAATTTTTAAATCTATCCGTATATATTTTCTATTCAATCTTTTTCTCGTTTAAAAAAAATTACTTTAATTTAAATAATATTCATACATTCATCTCTCTTATTTTATTGATCAACAATGTAAGATTTTATTTTCTTCATCTGAAATTAATGTATTGAAAGGAAATCGAATTCTTTTTATTTATAATATAAATCTTATTCTAATTACCAGAGGTCCGGACTCCCAACTAATGTAAAACTAAATGTACAATAATAAAATTATTTTTAAAATAAAGCATATTGACGTGTACATAATACGGGAAGAATACCGTATTTTTACAAAAATTAGATCAATCAAAGTGTTCTGATAAGTTTTAACAGCTAAATCATCTAGGTTTGAATTATCGTTCATTGTCTCTAACCGTGCACGATGCATCAATACATGAGTCCTATGTGTGGGTGTACATGATGTATTAGCTTAGGTCAATCCTGTAGTAATATATGAAACGTTATAAATATTAAATGTATATAATTATGACGGATGTAGAATACGAATTGAGTAGACAAGTGTAGTGAAGATGGAATGGGTACCAAGTTTGACACGTGGAGGTAGAAATAAATGAAAAAATGTAAAAGAAGTGATGGAGATGAATGAATATAAAGCAAAATGATGATAATTGAAAACACAATGTACTACACCCCTGGTCTGGCCCCCTTTGTGAATGTTAGAGTACAAAGTTTGAAGTGACATCTCACCAGATCCCAGCTTCCTTCATTTTGACTGACTACTCATCATCGATCATTAGTTGATCCAGATTATCAGCTTCTTCCTCAACATCCTTTATACTATAACCACTGTGCACCCTAGCTACGTGATCAGTTACTATACTACTACTTCACAAATTATATACATATATATATACCTTCTCCTATTGCAGACCAATACTTACTTTTTGTTGAGATTTAATGACGTGTCGATTTAATTAGTGGAGCTTGGAAGGAATATTGGCTGCAAGGAATTAAATTGGATCTTTCAACATGGTGTGATATTTTTTATTTAGGTTTTGGACATTATTGGTTTGTGTTCATGAAAAGTTGATCAATATAGTTGTAATGTTTTTAAAAAAAAAAAAAAACTAGCTAGCTACTATTAGCAAGAGATAATTCAAACCCTAAATCTCTCCAACCTAAATTGAAGAACCATACATAAGTCTTATAGAAAGATTGAATGACTGTGATGACCAGCAGTTTCAGGATTGATATTGGAGACATTGAAATTTGTAGGATGGTCTGGAATGGAATGTCAGTATTGTAATTGATTACGAGAGTGATGGTTATTTGGTTTTTTTGCTTAATTTGTAAATCTGGACCTATAAACCCGTTCGTTGTATCAAGTCCTCACGCCTCACGCGATCATCAATCTAGACTGAACTTGGAAGTTTGGCTATTTTCCTCAGGTGTATTTGGTTGCAATCGGTTACTGATCTCGACTTGCATTGTTAATTTTATATCCCTTGAAATTAGGACACGGGTCGGGTATTGAATAGTTTGTGTACGGGTATTTCGGGTTTAAATATTTCGAGAACGGGTTTTCGGATTTACATTAAAATGGATACTCAATTTCAGGTATTTAGATACCCGAATTTTATATTTCATTTTTTTTTCACTTTATTTGAATTCATATTTGATGCACAATTTTTATAGTTACCAATAAAGTATTAAAATTAGTGTTAACCCATTGAATTTAAATTAAGTAAACGTCAAAATTCTATTTTGAGGATTGTACGTGGTAAGTCTATTTAGTAATTTATCATAAATTATGTATAGTCATGTTGCTCTGAAGATACAAATCATATTAAGTGAGAATGCAATTTAAAAATATAATTTATATATTTTTTTATATTTATCCAACGGGTACTCGATACCCAATCGGATAGTAAATTAAAACGGATATCTAATACTCGAAAATTATTAAATACCCGAACTAATCTACCCAAACTCGAACGCCCAACCCTACTTGAAAGTTGAAATACAAATTAGACGTTGTGGATAACCACTTTTATCTCTATTTAGTATCCAACTCAGATGTTTGTTTTCAGTGATTGTTTAGTTGGCTTGGCGACGTAATTGTATGATCGAGCATTCCTTATCCTCTTCGTATTTTGGTTGAGTTTTATTAATTAATTTTATTTATTTTTTGGTGCAAAAAAGACTTCGGTTGGTAGCAACTGGTGGTTGGTCTTCTCAAACCAGTTAGTTTTTCAGTTAGCTTGTTTAAGAAGTTGCGTGTTTATGTAGTGAATTTGTTATAAAAAAAGGTTTACTGAACTGAAAAGTTAGTAGTAAATAGAGAATTAAATGTCAAGGTTAATGTCAAAAAGTGGGATTACAAAATTTTGGGGAGAGTGCCATAGCATCCCTTCATTAATCAAATTTTGGCTGTTTTAAATAAAAGTGAAATAACCCTGCAAATCTAATCATAAAAGCTTCTCTTCAACTTTATAACAACAAGATGATGAATTACAATTCAATCATTAGAAAACTGCATTAAATAATTAAAACATACTAACTGAAATTAAGGAGCTAGCTAGCAATACTTAATTAACAAAGCTAACAAAGAAAGAAAATCTGCTAGCTAGCTCCTCATTGCATCTACACTCACTGAGTAGACTCATTATCCTGCTCAATCTCAGAAGCAGGCTCATCCTCCTCTTCGAACGAATCAGTCCCATACGCAGCATGACCGTTCCCAAATGCCTTAATATGATCCATCAGGGACCTCTTGTGCTTAAAATCAGACCCACATGTACAGTACCATAGTTTCCCACAATTCTTCTCATGTGTCCTCCAGTCACCCCTCACCGCAAAGGCCTTGCCACATTTTCGGCACATGAAGGGCTTGATTCCATGCTTTCTCTTGTAATGTGTCTGAAGGGTTCGGAAATCTTTGAGAGGTTTGGCTCTTGGGTGGTCTATGTTGTTCCTGCAGCCCGGGGAACAGCAGTAGCAAGGGAGTTTCAGCATCGCGGTTGGCTGTGTTCCACGGAGTGATTCTGGTCCCTTCCTGTATTGTGATCCATGGCCCCACATGTGCATCTGTCAAATCAAAATCAAGATTAACTAGTAGCTAGATTTTAGTCAATTAACCCAACATTTGTCCTTTTGATCCATGGTTTTGATGTAACTGAAATTAAAACATGTTTAGATAATGGTACATAATTAAGAATAGGAACTTTAATTTTCTTCACTACAAAATTGATAAAGAGATTTTATAAATTCTTGTAAAAACCTGTTTTTACATAAGAGAAACAGGTGGGTCACTTAACCGCACGCCTACCAAACCAGATTAACAGGTTATAATATGAACACTACTTTTATACTCAGTTGTTTTTGTACTTTGAAAACATGCATGTACAGACATTTCGCAAGGAGTATATGCATCAAAATGGCATATGTGCATCAGTGCATGCATGTGACATTTATATGATGTGTAATGATTCAATTGTTTTCATAACTTGAAATTTTATGCAGAACCTTGTTAACACAAAGCTCTTACCATCTGAACATCTAACATAAAATAAACAAATTGTTCTGTGTTTTATAGGGACCAAGTGTTTGTGCAACATTATGTAACTTAATTAGAATTCCTGAAAGCAGAATGAGATTATTTTTTATCATTAGGTCTTTGGAGTTTGTAAACACAAAATCTAGCTTAAATGTTGCAATGTTAGCTAAAAGAAGAGCAGAAAGCTAAATCATAGTATTAAGTATTAAATCCAAACTCACATTAAAGCTGTTAATTGCAAGATCCCGCAAACATTCCCAGAGATTTTAATGTGAGTGTCTTGTTACTGAGTAAATTAGAAAGAGTTTGAAAGTCAAAGAAGTCTCTGCAAACATAATAAATGAGCTAAATAATGGGGCATAGTAATAATTACTATGGGGTACTATTAAAACTCTTATGAAAGGCAGTACTTTTTTTCCTTCTTCCTGCTGTTGAGGGTTGTGGATTTACAAAGAGGGCAATATTATGTGTCTGCACAAAGCTACAAAGATTGTGTGATTTTCCATGTAAATCCGAGGTGTTCTGTTGCATTAAGGTTTTTGGTTGAGTGTTCAGATTGAGAAGCTTTTTTCCCAAGATGATGATGTTTGAGCAAGAGACACATACACCTGCCCTGCCAATATGTGTATAATGATACAAACTTCAAGGACAAAAGGTATAATAGGTTTGTGTTGTTCAATCAAACTAAAAGAGAGAGACCTCTATCTCTGACCAGGTTTTCAGTTTGGACCACTTAGATATGCAGATCCCAAAGAGAACAAAAATATCCTAAATTAACAAACTAGATTTCCTGGATTAAAGTACTCTCTTAACCTACATAAACCAGAAAAAGTTGCTTTAATCAGAACTGCATACATTTTTCTTTTAAAAAAGCACCAAGATCCCTCATTTACATCATCCTTTAAATCAGATTAGTTACAATTAATATAGGTACATTTCAAATCAAGAAAGTTGAGAGAAGAAAACCCTTGCAAGGACCCATAAAACAAAAAAAATGAAGCAAATAAAAAGTGAAAGGTTGAAATTACTCCAATTTAGCTATATTGTAGACAAAAAGAACTATAAAGAGAAAGTAGGGGAAAGAAAGAGACTTTAGTTATTTCACTTGGTACTTTTTCTTTCATCTTTAAGATGTAATCATCAGTAATGGTAAATAAACATATACAGTAACAAAAGCATCAATACCTGCATGTTATTGTATCTGTTGAATGTCTTGTAGCAAAGAGGACATGAAAATTGAGTTGGTCCAATCAGAATCTGGGCTGGTGTTGGAATCCAGTACTGGCCCTTATTCAATGGGCTGCTGCTGCTTATGGCATTTGCATAATTATCTCCAGCAGTAAATTCTTTATTTACTGCGTTTGTGTCTGATATCCTTGTAACCAGATCAAAGTTACAAGGAGTAGACAACCCTAGATTGAGAGTCACTTCATCTTCTTCCTCATATTCGTATTCTTGATCGTAGTCGTCGTTCGTTCTCTTGTCCAGGTCCATTGATGATGGTTCTTGATTGTAAGTGTTGTTGTTATTGTTGTCATGATTTCTTGAGGGGCTCAAAGTGAGGAGAGGGAGAGCAACTTTTAGAGGTGGAGAAGGTGGAGTGTCATAAAACCAAGAATTGGTATTGGCAGAGTAGTTGAGGTTGAAGTTGCAAGGGTAAGGTACTGCAGGTGTGGAGGAAGAAGAAGAATTGGAATATTGGTTGAGATTGAACCAATATCCATATGTTGATGAGGATGATGAACCCATATTGTTGAAGTGATGAGGATCAGTCATGATTCTTTTGGGAAGTGATGATGATGATGATGAAGTTGAAAGGAAAGAAAGAAAGTGTTGAAAGTTAAAGGTGTTTGTAGTAGCTGAGGAACAATAACATCAAATTTGAAAAACTTGTGATGATGGTCTTGAGGTTGAATTGAAGGGGTGGTGGTTTAAAAAGATGAGGGATTAGGGATATGAAATGATAAAAGTAGGTAAACCCTACTTATGAATATAAAAGGAGAGACAAGATATCACTTTTGAAATGTGAATTGAACAAAGATAGAATAATATGCCAAAGATGGGTAAGGAGAGATAGATCAAGAAACAAGAATGGTGGGATTTGTGAGGGAGAGAGGGTTTGGTCTATACTCTATACAACTTTGGAAGAAGAAACTGTAGACATTTTTCAACGGTGGTGACAAAACTTCAAATCAAGTGTTTTCTTCCTTGGACTTGAGCGAGGTAAATTTAAATTGTAATGGTAGATAATGCTGTGTAGTGTGCTTTCACTACACGAATTATAATCTAATATGACTCTTATTAAGGGTCGTCTTTCAAAAAATCGATTAATTGAGGGTCGTAGAAATTTAAGAGGTTACAAAAGGGGTGGATCGTAATTTAGAAAGCCACGATTTATCTTCTCAGATACTTCATATACGTAAATGCAATAGCAAACACAGGTGGGATCAGAGGGTAGCAAGTGGCACTTAATTTTAATCAATTAAATAGTCAAAACCCAATTAAAAATAATTAAGATAAACTAATTTATCAACACAATCATTCATATTATAAATTAAAATATCTATATTATTAATTAATAATTATATTTCTTTTGTAATAAGAAAAACAAAACAATACAAAATGTTGAAAACAAAAACGTATAGATTAACTATATCAATAATTTTCTTGACAAACATATTATAATTTATCTTGATAATGTATGTTAGAAACTTATTCACAGAAAATATATTTACAGTCGAAACTCTATATAATTATATTGTTGTGATCGAAAAAATATATTATTATAGAAAGTTTATGCCAAACTAGAGGACTTTTTTAAAGCTTTAATTTATACACAAGTTGGGACAATAAATTTTTATGATTATAGAAAGTTTATTCCATTATAGAATATTCTTATAGCTTTTGTGCTGGAAGATTTGGTTCCCCTTAGATCCCTAGTCATTGGACAGTCCCTCCATCACAGTTTCAACTTTATATATACATGTAATAATATTATCATATACACTTTCAATCCCAAATTTAACTTGTCGCTTTCCATTTTGATACCTTAAAATTTCAATTACGCATTCTTATAATGGAAATTCTGCACCTCTGTTTATCACTACCTTTTCAGCTTCATGAACTTTTTTTAATAAAAAACTCGTTACGTAAACTTGCAGCTTTTCAAACCTGGGACCTTTTATAAAAGGTACAAACCTATCTTTCAATTCGTTATATATATATTAAACAATATATATATATATATATATATAATAAGTCTCAGTTAGTTTAACAAAACTTTAGGAAGTGTAAAACAACTTTAGGAAGTGTAAAACAACTTTACAAACTCGTGTTTTTTTTTTCTTTCTTTCCATGTTTGCCGCTCATCAATCGGCGCAAACAACCATCGTATCTCTTCCATTCCACATGTTCCAAATCGATGCAACGCTCTGTAAATCGTGAAAAGATGTGTTATCTGCTCTATCAGAATATATTTGG
>JAYMSP010002201.1:0-25590 GCA_036897095.1 Plantago elongata
TCTTCGTACGATTTTCATTTCCCGCATTATGTTGTAATATATTCCTCGTTTGTTCTATGCCATTAAATTTTAAAACTTTTTCAGTAAAATGCAATTTCATTAATGTGAACTTCTAATAAACAATTTTATGATATGAAATTTTAAAAAAAATAACGTGGCGACGACGCGCTACCATTGGAGCAAAAACGACGACGATCCGCCATCAGACTGTTACCATTGTGGATGATCTTAAGCCCCAAAGAAATTTTATCTCAGCACCCCAAGAAGTGGGGTTCACTAGGAATTTTCTGTATCTCACCCTATATCACATTTTGTCCCTACAATTATGTACTGACATCTGTCTTTCTAGTCCATATAATTTCTTGCATTAATTATTGTTTTATACTCTTTCTCAGTTTTGCTGCTTCATTTTTCTTCCTGAATGGCTTCTCTTCTTTCTTCCAAGTTACAACACGATCAATTCAAGTTTATTTTATACTTCCAGCCCAACCAGAAACTTGAATCATTAGCAATCTGAGCCACCACACGAAACACTCGTTCGTTCGTCAAAACTAATCCAAGCGATATAGTGCCAAATGCCAATTGTAGAATCTTTGATTCACAATACTACTTTAAGAAACTCTCTATTCATTCCTTGTACAGATTTATGCTTTTCACACTCAATTAGATCTCATTTCAATATGCTTCTCACTCTTAAGCTATCATAGCTAGCTCTCATTTTCACTATTTTGAGTAAAACAAATTAATGAGTTAATAGATTGGTGTATAGAAATATGGATGTTTGATAAAGTTAGTGAATTTGTAGATTGATTTTTGGTCTACTGCCTTCATCAACTCCTTCTGGGGTTGCTAGAGAATATGAGCGATGGTCTCAAAATATTGTCGGAAGAAACAAGAGAAGCCATTAAACAAGAAGAAAAATGAAGCAGCAAAACTGAGACATAGTTAGAGCTAGAAGAGAGGAGAGAATAATTATTACATTGATTAGAAAGACAGGTGTTAGTATATAATTGTTGGTACAGGATGTGATACAGAAGATTCCAAGTGAGTTCTAGCTGATTAGATAAAGTTGTTAATGGTATTTGTGATATTTTGTTCACTATTGAGACGAATTCAGTTGAAATAGATACTAGTACTAGTTATAAAGATAATGATTCGATTCACTGAATTATGTCATTTACGTATCAGATAATTTTAAGTATGAGGAAACATTTCATCATATCTTGGAACTTGATTGATCCTTGATCTCTTGATCTATGATTCTCTTTGGCTCCAACATATAATGACCAAATGTGTAAATTAAATTAAGAAGAACCAGAAACAGAGAATTAGAACATTCACGAGTCTTATTTGATTAGCTCAATAGAGCACATAGAGGGGGAAGATCCCACAAAGCTTCTGTTGGATCATATACAGTCTCCATATACTCTTGTAGGCCGTTTATGGCGTAAAGTGAAGCCGATATCTGTCTCTCGACTTTCATCCGGTCGAACTCTGTTAGCTCCATCTCAAAATTCTCACTCACTGTTACATTTCTAGGGAAGTCCAGCATTTCTTGAGAGAACGAAAATCGATTAGGAACATGATCAAGACTCCATGACACACCCGAGTGAGCTGGGTCGAATTCATCGATGCAGTTGCTCAAGTCCGGTTTATAGACGTTATCGTCATCGTACACTTGCATTTCATTTGACGAATTTAATGACTCAGCACAGTTGTTTGTATCAGCTGCTGTTGTGGTTATGGTACTGGACTCATCACTGTTAGTGATACTCCTAGTCCTGCCAGTTTCTTGACTAGTAGTAGGACTAGTACTAGGACTAACTTCTTGTTTCTTCACTTTTGTTGGATTTGCATTTCTATTCTTCTTGTTGTTGAGGAGATTTCTGATCCTGGATGCGAGCGGGGAGTTGGGAGACAAATGCGGCACAAAATTCGTACGCGTGTTAGACCCGCGCAGGAGGCAGGCAGCCTCATCGTAGGCACGGGCAGCTTCTTCGGCCGTCTCGAACGTTCCAAGCCACATCCTGATCTTTTGTGTGGTGTCTTTGATCTCTGCTACCCATCTGCCAGAAGGCCTTTGCCTCACACCAACAAACTTGGTAGTGTTGATGCTTTTATTTCTTGCTTTCATTTTGCTTGTTTTTGTCAATGGGATCTTTAGGTTTTGCTTCTGTTGTTGGAACTGAATTTCCATTGTGGTTAAGACTTAAAACTTAAGAATTAAGAAAGAAGAAGTGAGTGCTTAATTAGGTTGTGAAGAAGTGATTAGAAGAGGGTTTAAGTTGTCAAGGTCATGTCTTTGTTTTTCTTGATGAGGCTGTATTTATATGCAGTTTGAGTTTGGAATATTTGCTCCAATTTGGTGTTTTTTATTTGTATGTCAAGGAAGTTACATCATCTTCGTTTAAACTAATCAATAAGTTGGGGTGTTAAACTAATAGTGAAAGTGATTGGTATGAAAAGTCACTTTCTATTTTCAATTTGAAATGATCAATTCGAAAAGTTGAGGTATATTTGCAATTTGATACTCAAGATTAAACTTGTTTGTGCCGGTCTTTTTCAAATAGGACATAGAATTAGATGGAATTAAGGAGCTTATTTTGGTTTTAAAAGACCCTTTCCTTTTAACAGCCTCTATTTGGACAAGTCCATTTCAAATTCCCGTAAGAATTTGGTTCTCTTACTCTGGACCAAGCAAATTTAACACACGAATCCCGCATGTGTTATGTTTATTTATAATGTTGAATTTTAAATTTTTATAAGTAAAAAGTAAAATTCATGTGAACTCTTGACACACAATTATATGTTGGACTAATATTTCTTAATTTTGTATGTATAGTTTTAATAAAAATGATATCCTAAAATCATGAAGGTGGTGGAGAAACTATTTTTGACTAAAAACTACTTTAAAGAATTTGATTATTATTAGTAATAAATAAATTATGTGTTAGGTAATACTACTATATGGAAAGAAAAAAAAAATGTAAATGTTTAACAACGTAGTTTTTCAGAAGATCTTTATATAATATCAGAGCCATACATTATTGAAAGTTTTAAAGTCTGATTGGTATACGACTTATAAATTACCTGTTTTGTAAAAAGGAAATCAATTTGAAGACCATAATTATGGGTACTAGACAAATTGGTAGTTCTATTCTACCAAGCTCTAACCCCACCACTAAATAATGGTAATACGTTAAATTAAGTTAATAACCGTTGTTAGCCTTTAAGTTGGCGTGACACTTTCGTCATGTTCTTGTTGTTTTAGTTGTAATTAAGAAAAGTCGTCAAGGCACGAGAGGCTGCCAGTTGGAGGCAAATTACAAGTTTTCGGCAAATTAAAAATTTTCCAAATTCCAATTAATAAATCAAGTTTATTGATAATGACCTCCATTAACTAAAAGTCTAAAACAAAACAACATCTTAATATCTTACCGTGACGTGCACGCCGCTTTTAATCTGCCCTAGCTAGCCTCACTTGTTGCATCACTCACATTAACTAAAACAAGTTGCCCGATTAGATTCATGAATTTAAAGGTAACTACACTCAGATCCGTTAAAAAATGAGTTTACAATCGAATTTATTGACTTGCAGCAATATCGAACTTTCACTTAATTTCGAGTATACGATATATTCAAAATGATATAATATGGTGTAACATATTTTATTAAATCGAGTGTACATTCAGTTTGTAGCATGCTCAAACCGTAGTCGTTACTCACGGCTTGCACATCACATTTAACATTAGTTAAGATTGTTGAGGTGTGTTTTGTAATTTTATTTGTTTGGAATCTTTTGTATAAAACTGGGAAATTTTCTGGTATTGCTAATAAGTTGAGAATTGGGTAGATATTCCATGATGAGCGGATGAGAGGAGGTGAAATGTCATTTTCAAATGACATTCATAAGATGAGTAAAATTTTGTAATACGATTGAAAATGAAGTGATCTAAAAGGCATTTTTTGGCACTATCCATGGGACCATTTACATCATCAACTCACTCGGTCTCAAAATCTCTATCACATCAGCATTTCACTCACTACAACTCATTTTACAACTCTACACAATTCACTACTCCAAAAATGAATCCCAAAATCTATTTTATTTTAACATTTTTGTCTAACTTAGTTATTCATTTCATTTTCTTTTCTCATTTTCTTCAAAGGTTATTCTTGAATTGATTTTAAATATTGTTCATTAGTTATAATAAAATGACACTATCATTTATTACGAAATTAAAAATTACATTTTTTCAAGAAAATTTTTTAAATATTTTAAATTAACAATTGCACAATTGACAAATTTCAAGTATTTTATTTATAACTAATTTATATTTTAAATTTTGTAAATAATGATGTACTTTATTGTTTCAAATATTATTATTATTACAATTCATATTATGTTTCAAATATTATTATTACTAAAGGAAATAAATAAGCATGAATCAAGAAACATGAAAGAAATGAAAATAAAACAAATAAAGAAACAAGAACGGAAAGTAAATAAGATAGCAAGAAAGAAATACAAACAGCAACAATAATATTTAAAAAAAAAATAAAGCAGACTGGGGGTTGGGACGCACCCAGCACCCCGGCCGCTTTGGGACTCTGATCGAGTCCAAAAAAAGCAAGGCCCAGCAACTCCGTTGCAACGCTGCTGGAAATGGTTTGAGGTTGAAGTTGAACCAACCTTATATTGGACTTTCTACTAAGCAAGCAACTAATTAATATAAATACATCAATAGTACTGCCTATAAAATAAAATAGGCGTCACGACATTGTGATTATTAATTTGTAGAACCGAACCTGCTCGTTTGGAAGCATCTTTTGATTCCTTTAACAAACTGCCATGGTCCTTTTGTTGTCTTATACTTTCTTCCCATTTCAAACTTCGGGTGTGACGACTACAATAACAAAATGAAAAGCTTAATCAGGAACGAAGGAAGTACAAACTACTCAATTTAAATGAGGCTAACTCGTCATTTTATATCAGCATCGACTTGCCACGCTATGCCACAAGAATTGGATGCTCGAATTAAGACACCATAAACTAAGGTTGCAACAATAAACTTCACAACAGTGGCATGCTTGATTTGGGAATCTATTTTGCTGAAGAATAAATGATTCCATAGATCAATCAATGGCCCAACAAGATTAGTTTACTGCAGGTTGTAAAACACACTAGGAAAGCTACATAAGAAAGAATTATTCATATGTTGAGTTGCCATGACTTGTACATAGAGTCGAAACACACCTCTACTTGTGTATTATAGATATAGTCAGCAGCACAGCTTGATGAACTACACGTTCATTGCGTCGTAGTCATCTAATTTGTCATTGTAAGACAAGACCTTTCTCCTAATCTTAGATGTATCCACCCATGTAATTAAGTCCTCCATATTCCTTGTCACAAGGAATGCCGGATCAGTAACAGTCTCTGGCCCAACACGAATGTGCCCCTGCTCAATATATGTAGTTGCTTCTTTCAAGTGTTCTGCAAACTTCAGCCGGACCAAGACAGTCGCAAGCCTACGTCTGAAATGAAAGCAATCATGTCAGACAGGGACGGATATAATTTGCCTAGTATTAGTAAAAACCTGTACGTGCAAATTCTTGTATGTAATATTCATCATAACACCATACATACCGACAGAAGGATGATACGGATAAGCGCTCAATCAACTTCAAACTTTTGCGGGATGGTATTACACCCATGTTGTACCTAAAAGGGTAGACAGTCACTGGTCAGCTAACTTAAAAATTCCAATAAGACCAACCAGAGCTTTATCTTCACATGCAGTCATCTTATCAGAACCAGATTAGTCCAGCAGATTATATATTATTTAGAGAGAAAAAAAATCTCTTTTGAAACTTAGTAGAATAATGGTATTAGGACATAGTTGACAGGAAGAGCCAGAAAAGGAAAAAGCACTTGTAACAAACAAGAGATTCCTACACATAAGTTCAGGTTGATGAAACGCCCCTTATGGTGACTCTTTTTGGTACTTAACCTCTCTAGAGGTTCGAACTATCAAGAATATGTAGAACTTGACAACTAGCACAAACAAATGGTGCATGACTAACATTGCCCAATGGAAGCAACTCATGTGAAGATGTTTGGCAGCTATGATTCTGTTCCCTGAGATCCACATCTTCATTTTTAATTCATATCATGCCATGTGTGTTGTATAAGATAGCCACTCTCAAAGCATCATACATACACGCACATCTCCTCTAAATATCTAAGAGGTAAAGGTAAAAAGGTCCAGAATAATCCTGGAAAACACAGTGCAAGAAAGTTCCTACGAACAACTCAACTTCAATATGAGCAAGAATTAGAAGATATGGAACAAAAATACGTGTAGGCAATTAGACATCCAACTATAAATAAATTAACACTGCAAGAAAGTGATGCAACAAAGCATTTTCGAATAAAATCAAAGAGTAATTTGCAATATTGTATAGCACGTGAAGTTACCAAAAGCCTAATACACTCCAAACTTGACCTCAGGAAACAGAAATACCCCAGGCATTGAAGGAACTCCCATACCTGTTATACCATCAGTGCCAGCAACACTAACCTCAGCTAGAATACTAATCTCCGTACTACTATATTGCAGTTTTGAAATATATTGAACTGAAATCACAAAAAAGCAAACACTATGCTCACCAACTCACACGCTAAGAACAGTTCATAAAGGTCACATTATCAGGACCAACTACACAAGCATACTAGCAGAACATATTTAAGCAACCAAAAAAAAAAAAAAACACATCTTGCAGAATCTCAAAATTTACTGCATAGTGCATGTTGAGCTGAAATTGACAGAAATGAGAACACTACAGCTTACACAACTATAAAGTTCTTCATAAGGGTCATCCGAAATCATCGATTACAATGTGCAACAATATGAATGAGCAACATCCATAAAAGCTCAAAAATAACAAGAAAGAAGTAATTTTGACAAAGCTTACATCTTTTCAAGAAGGGCTTCTGTCATCTGAATCCTATAAGGGTCTCTGGCGTCCATCTGCTTGAGTGTGTTGACTAGCTTCTGCGCCATCCTACACAAGCTCGAATATCTGAGAATGGAACACCAAAAATTGGGTAAATTAGGGGAATAGTTTAGCAATAACAGGTAGAAATTGAATTGGGTAATGAGAATTAGTTACTTCTTGTAATCGTCTCTGCCAGTGACGTGATAACGATGCATAACGAAAATCTCCCTATGATTTCCTTCTCTCTTCCAGTCGACGAGGTTAACTTTCTTCAGTAATTTCTTCTCGTGAAACTTGAGCGGCCTCATCTTGCAATACGAATTGAATTATCACAGGTGAATGAAACACAAACGAGTAATAAACTTCTTCAGCTTTACAAAGAATAACTAACAAGTTAGGGTTCTATACAAGCATAGGGATCGAAAACAAAGGCTTGGGAAATGAAGTTAAAAATAAATAAAAAAGGAATTTCAAAATTTTATATTTTTGCCTTTATTTCATCTAAGGCTGCTCATTTCATCCGGATCCGCAAATTCGATCCGTTTATCCGCTAAAACGGATCAGATCGGATCGATCCGTTAAGAAATTGATCGAATCGTAGATGAGATTTTTCTACATCAGTTTTGAACGAATAAAACGGATAAATCCGTCGAATATCCACGAATATCCGTTTATCCGTCTAAACTAGGTCATACCTTAAAACCCTAACCCCTTTTAACTCTTTCTACTTCACTTCTTTCATTTTCCACTCCACAGTCCACACACCACTCCACGCCGTCTTCCACTCTTCCTCATACCGTCACACCACAGTCCACTCCGTCTTCCTCATTCCATCATCCACCGTGCGCTCGTGTCTCATCCGCAACGACTCTGCTGCTGCTCATTCCTTTGTCGCGCTGTGCGCGAATCTGCTGTTACTTGCGATTTATTGCTAAGTTCTCTATTGCTGCTCGTGCGCCTCTCCCCTTCGACTCCGATGAAATTCCATCGATGAAGCTGGAGCCGTGGCGGAGTAGTGATTGAGCTAAAGGAGGCGGCGGAGAGCTCGACGGTGCGGCTTGAGCTGATTTGGGGAGAGAGCGTAGAATTGGATGAAGAAGGGGGCTGAATTGGAGCAGGCGTGAGGAAGAAGAAGAAGATTTGGGGATTTTATTCTTTCTTCTTCTTCTTTCTTGCTCTCTTTTTCTTTTCTTTTTCTTTAAATTTATTGAATATGGATATCAGCTGGATTTATCCGTTATTCGACGAATTTATCCGTATCCAATCCGCTCGGAATGGATTGGATAACCGATGGACTATTTTTCCATCCATTTGACCGGATATCCGGTTAAACAGATGCGGATTGATCCGTATCCGTCCGTTGCGCAGCCCTAATTTCATCTATAACCGCTTGGATCCAAATGGTTGGATCTCGATCACTAGTCAAGAGACTCGAGATTATATCATGTCTAATTACATTTGTGATCTACGTTGTAATTTATAGGGAAAATTATATTTTGCACCAAAATCTTTCTCTACTTTTTAAGTTTACCCCCATATTCCATTTTTTCACAATCAACATCAATAACTTTTCATGATTTTTGGCGTAACATCAAAATTTAATGTCCGTTAAATTTATATTTTAAATCACACCAAAACCTTTTCAGAAATTTGCACCCGCTACCAAAACCTTTTAATTTTTTAAATTACACCAGAAGCTTTTTTTATTTATTTAAATAATAAAAATATATGTCCGTATGAATTTTTTTGTTTTTCTAGACTAATGTCGGGAGGAATATGCATCGTTTTTTACCATGACTTTGACTTTTTGCAATTAAATTCTTCATATAAATTATTGGTTCAATGTAGAGATTTAAAAAACTGTGTATGTGCCCAAGGTCAATTGCGTATATTCATGTGTTTGGACTAAAAAATGACACAAAGCTACGTATATATTTGTGGAACGAGCATATATATTTTGTGCATCCAATCTTGTAATTTTATTGAAGCAACTAATTGAGAGAAGGAATGTAAAGAGAGTTCGAAAAATTAGTTTTATGGATAAAAGAAAATATATGTAAATTAATATACAAATATATTTTATCATTTTTTATCCTTAAAATATGAAATTTCACATTCGCGAAATACTAATGCAGTATGTCATTGTTATATTTATCATAAAATAAACTTATTGTTATATTTATCAAACAAGTGAATAAAGTGTGTTTGGTTTGTAAAGTAAAGTGTCGTCGTTGGTTAATAATTTGTGTTTCGGATTGTAATCCCTGTTTTCCGGAACACTTCTTATACTCTTTTTGTAGGAATAAAATTTTAAAAATTTCAAAATAAATAAATCATAATTGTATAAGAAATTTTGACGGCGAAGAAAAGTTTTTCAAAAGGTTTTGGTGTGATCTAAAAATAAGTTAACGGCCATCCAACCTTTGTGTAAGGCCAAATATTTTTTAAAGTTATTGGTGTCGATTGCAAAAAAAAGAAGAATATGGTATAAACTCAAAAAGGCGAAAAAGATTTTAGTGGAATATAAAATTTTCTCTAATTTATACTATGTTAGTCTTCTTTCGGTGTATCTACTACTCACAAACTGTGTGAGACTCACATGTAATTTTGCAGATGTCTTACCCACCGTCTGTAATGGTAGGTGTATTGGAGACGGGATCAATCTAGTATAAGCCGTCAATTCATTGCAAATAACAAATCGTATAAAGCCGCATACCACATCGTGTAAATTATGCCAATATACCAATTTAAAGGTTTGATTCTCGATCCATTAGTTGGGTATGTCATCTCTTACCCACCCAGGTACTTGGATAATTTTGGCATACCAACATTGTGAACATCAGAATATGTCGGTATAATGTGTGTGGGTTTTTCCTTTCCTTGTTAAAAATGCAAGATTATTATAGAGTTACACGTCAAATAACAAATCGTATAAACCCGCATACCACATCATGTAAACTACATTAATAAATCAATTTAAAGGTTCGATTCTAGATCGATTAGTTGGGTATTTCATCTCTCACAGGTACTTAGATAATTGTGGCATACTGACATTATGAACATCAGAATATGTCCGCGTAATGTGTGGATTTTTCCTACACAAGATTATTGTGGTGTTACACGCATTTATAATAATGTTGAGTCAATCTAATTTAAAATCTCCTACACTTAAGTACCACTCCAAACTCTATCTCCATGCATATCTTTCCTCGCCAAACATATGCAGTCTGCTGTTCGTATATTGGGCAAGGTAATCAAGATAGATGTAACTAGCATATTCCATATATATAACACCTCTAACACATTATACAGAACCAAGTGGGTTTCTTTTTCGACTTATTTTGCTAGGAGCAGGACCCGAAAAACTACCTGGCCTAGAGCTCCGTCGTGGAGTTGAGTGGGAACTTCTGGGCGTCAAACAGACGTCCTCTAGCCCACGCAGCTGAAGCTCCAGAGGATAATCCCTCACACATCCTATTCTTGGTCCCGCGCCTGTAGTCCATTTGCACGACAGTTGGTTAGCCAACTGGTACGATTTCATCTCTTTATGCGAGGTTATTCTCAACATGATCTTTTCTTTTGGGATGGGTTCCTCGTACTCATCCTCTTCATCTATGTCGAATAAGTTTTGCTTCGAGACAGATATTTCCGAGTCTGATAGATCTTCCAAGTCTGACAGATCCTCCTCTGCTGTCTCATATCCGTCCACTGGACTGTCCAGGCCTAGTTTTGGCGTGTTGAAAAGCTCATCCATGTCCTCTCTTTTAGGGATTTTAATTAGAGCCATTTTAGAGCGTATTTTCCTGGACCAACTTGATATTCGATTATCTGCATCTCCAGCATCACTGTAGTATTTCTTACTAGAGTGTTCCTTCTTCCCTCCCTCCTTTGAGCTGTTATTGGCTAGCTTGAGATTTGGCACTGATGAGCTATGGCGGAGAGGAAAGCTGATTTCCTCTTCTTTATTCGGTGCTTTTCTCTGCACAATATAAGTCGATAACGTGAGTTAATAACTGATAAAGTCTTGGCCAGAGAGACGAACGACCCACTAGTGTTATTCTATACCAGACAAACCTTCCAAATTTGGAAAGAAACAGTTCATGGTGCAAAGTTTCTGAAAACACAGTGTGTTCAACTGGTTATGCTATCATGCCACACCGAATAAGGAGCACCAACTAACCTGAACAAAACTCAAGTCAACATTGTGTCTCACGAGAAAATTCATGAACTCTTGAAAATTTTCTTCTGTTGGAAGATAATGACCACTGTAAGGCCAAACAGCCTAAAATTCCAAGAGATAGACATTTCATTAGTTTGGATCAAATTAGTGTCTTAGGTGAAAAATAATATAGTAAAAAAGGAAACGGTGGGATGTGAGTTGCACCTTTAAAACACCATCTTCTACTGATAATCTTCCGGCAGATAATGTTGTACCGCCTGCCAAGAAACTTGAATGTTGAAATGTACCCTTCCTTTTAAGTCCTGCATACATGATCTTCGACACGCTAAGTACAAAGATCCATTTGGTATCCTCTGGCCCCTCCCGTGTATCAAGTGGCTTTCCGCTTTGCTTGTATATTAGCTTTCCACTTGTTATATGAACCTCATAAGCTTCTCTCTCCGCCTGTTAAACCAAAGGTTCATTAATTTTCAGATTCAATACACTTCACGAATCTTTTTCTGTTGGTGTACTTACCGGGCCAAGATACTTGATACACTGCTGCTGGAGTTTTAATCTAGAACATTTCTCAAGATTTGCTGATTTACCCTCCCCTATATCTAGCCTGCAATTCAAAGTTTAAGCATGATCAGCTCTCTTCATAGATGATATGAGAATGGAGAAAATGGTGTGACGTTGGAGTAAACTTATAATTACCAGTAGAAGAAAGGCTGCTTACTGTCACATTGCAGCCATTTTGTATAATAAAAGTGCAGGTTGTGACCGTATCGGTGTCTGGGATCAATCTGCAGGTGAAATGTTAAATTTCTAATGTATCAACATATCAGTATATATGTAATCAGTTACAAGTCCAGAATGAAGATCCCTAGTTGGAATTTTCTCCAAGTGTAAGAAACTCACAGCCTCCAGCCAATGTTGCAAAGCAAGTTTACACGCCCTTTCGTCCTTGGATAGACCTTTGCCGACCTAACATTTAAAGCCTCTGAGAACTTTAATCTCCAAGAAACATTGTCATCAGTATATATGAGCATGGTTTTACGTGATGAAGTACCTTAGCAGCCTTAGTTCTTGCCCTCGACCATCTTGACACAGCGGATTCGGGTTTCTCAATGTCAAAGAACGATACAGAAGTGCGCTTGAGCTCAGCAAAATCCAAGAGTTTCCACCTGAATAATATAAAGATATAAGAATGGCATAAAATTAAGATAGAAAAGTGTATATTTATTTTCTGTCAAAAGGATAATGAATGGAGAACTAGTTTTTTGACACACACCATCTTTGCTCGACCAGAACTGCACAATCTGCTAGCTGCCTTCTGGTTCTAAAACTTTTGTACGTCTTTTGCAACCTTATGGCAGCTAGATGTCTACTCACGGCTGGGAAATCAATCTCCGACATATTTTTACCGTTTCTATCTTCTCAGGAATTTGCCCGCCCTCTGTTTCCAAAGCTGCAATTAAAATGATGCTCTTAACAATGAAAACAAATGGAGAATGAGATCTTACACACTGTTGATAAGTTACCCTGACACAATCGTACCTCAATTGAAGGAACGAATACTGGACACAGATGCCAGATACGGCCTCAAAAGAACGACAGGAACAGCCACTGCATTGGATCCTTCGAAGAACGATTCCGTTCCCCAGGATAAACAGAAATGCAGAATGTACCTTGGATTTGGATTTTGATTGATCTCTCTTTCTCTCTCCAGGTCTTTAAATATTCTGTTGAAAGGAAATTAAAAAAAATCAATACACCTTAAATCTTATAAAAAACAATACCATACTATGTATAGTAAATAATGGATCTGGTAAAAAAAGGAAATGAGAGAAATTCAAGACTTTGCTGTTTTCCAACCGTGTATTCCTCTGCTTCACCGATATAAAGGGCATCCTAACATTACATTGATAAATATGATACAGCAAATTATATAACAATAAATAGAACTGCAGAATATGCCAATCAAGCTGCCAAATTATTCAGCAAAGTACACGGACCAAAGATGTAGGTTTTTTCATTATCCTCCTCTTGTCCCACAATAAGAGACTACAATTGTACAGCATAAACTCCCGTGGCATTTGGATTTTGGACATCCAACTTCTGTATACTTGTGATTAGCAATATACAGCTAGTCGAATGGCATTAGGCATGACTCAGTAGCTGAAATAAAAGGCAAACAGCATATTACAAAAACTTCTCCCAACTTTGTTGGACAAAGATTAAACTGCATAACAGTAAACTACCCTCTTGCCTTGCCCTGTCAAACTGTCATAAGCGGGCGAACTTTTTACCTCCTATGACAGATGAAGCAATGATATGTTCTTGCATAATCTTACAATAATAATTCCACAAAAATCATACAGTGTGTGTGTGTGTGTGTGAGTGATTACTGCTTTCTCCATCGAAGGCAATACATGACGAACATAATATTGGGCACAAACTGATGGCATTGAATTCCACGAATGCCATCATAAAGAAAGGCCCCTCAGACAGAAAAAAATCTTAAAATCGAAACTTGGTTTGCATGGAGGTATTCAAAGCGAAATATAGACAGCTGGGACCAAGATCAAGTTCACAGGAACAATGGGGAAACAAAACACAAAGAGAGAAATATTAGTTTGAAAGGTTTTTCATTCATTGATTGCAGAAAGTTATTACAAGGAGATTTATAAAAGTAAGAAACCTGTTTAATAGACCTTAGGTCAATGTTAAGCAGCACAACAAATGGTTACCCGGTACAGAGAATCAGAAAATAAATTGAGTTAACATAAATAGACTTGTTTAGGGAGTTCGGCTCATATTGTGTATAATGTTAATAAAATTCCTCTGAGCACCTGTTTCTCTCAAAACTGTTGATTTTGAAATATTTATGTTCTTGGCTGGAGGGAGACTCCATGTGGCTAATCATCAAATTGCAAGTGCTCCTTACGGGGAGACGATTCAGGTGATGATTCAGACGATTCAGCATGTTTCCTCTCATGAGTTCGTTCTGTTTGCTTTCTCTGAATGACTGGAGATGTTGAATCTCCATCAACGCTATCAATTACTTCTTCATCTGATGATTCTTCCACCTGCACTTCAAGTTTTACAGGTGAATGTGGGCTGTCATGAGTTTGTTCTGTTTGCTCTTTTTGTTTCACAGGTGATGTTGAATATTCTGCAGTGCCATCAATTACTTCTTCATCAGATGACTCCTCCATCTGGACTTCAAGTTTTACAGGCGAGTGTTGTCTTTCATGAGTTTGTTCTGTTTGGTTGTTTTGTTTGATAGGTGATGTTGAATGTTCTTTAGTGCCCTCAATTACTTCTTCATCAGATGACTCCTCCTTCTGCACTTCAAGTTTTACAGGTGAACGTTGTCTTTCAAGAGTTTGTTCTTTTTGCTCGTTTTGTTTGATAGGTGATGTTAAATGTTCTTTAGCACCCTCAATTACTTCTTCATCAGATGACCCCTCCATCTGCACTTCAAGTTTTACTGGCGAGCGTGGACTGTCTTCTCTTCTAGGTGGTGGTGATTCTTTCAAGCTGTAGTTCATATTAATTGATGCAGCCATCTTTTCCTGATCAGAATGTGCATCCAATTTGCTTGGTGAGTCCACCAAATCTTCCTTTCCATGGGAAGAATTCTCATGATCACTGCCTTTGGAGGGTGAGTTAACTGCACTCTCTTCCTTATTCCTTGGAGAATCATCAGATGTGGCTGACTTGACTGGCGAGCTAATGCTCGCATTTTCATTGACTGAATCCACCACCTCATTCGGCGGCTTTGAATCTCTTTGTTTCGGAATAATGGGCCCAAGATTAGAGTCAAGGTCCTTAACAAAATTCGTCAAAGATCTAGCATCACGAGCTGATTCTAGTTTTCCAGGAAATGCCAACTGCCATAAGAATGAAAAAATAGTTTACATGCCAGTCGTGTACAAGTTGAGCAGATTTGATGTTCATTTCATATTAAATAATACACCACTGATCATTAAAGTTGACAATACAAGATATAAAGGGGTGTAAAGGACGCCTGCAAGAGAATTGCTAAAATTATAAAGAACAAATCAAGAGAAGAACGGCATGTGAAAACAAGGAACAAAGGGGCCCATTACTATTGTGATCTCTGTGCTCAATGCAAACATGGAGTTCTTATTCTTTTTATGTATCAGCAATTAAAGTACTAGGCACAATTCTAACAAAATAAATATGAAACGCTTTTCTGTAGCTTACCTTGTGAATTTCTACTGCTCTTTCTTTTAGATCTTCTGCTGAAGCTTTCCTGTGAAACCCTTGCAGAATGTAGGACAAGTGCGACTGGAGATTCTCTGACCGGTGATCTACAATTGTATGCTGAGGAACAAGGGACTGACAACCGACTGAGTAGAAGGGGCATTTTACAAGCTTCATTGGACAAACAGTTATACAATGTCTGTCCATATCTCGCCTCATAATGTTATTTGGGCATTTCTGTTCACATGGAAGTATTTTGAAAGGACAGACAGAATCATGATAGTCCATCTGACCTGCACTAAACGAAGAATTGCAGCCCTCATTATCACAAGATGATACCCTAAAACTGCAACTCAACTTATGCTCTTCTACATCTTCCCGGGACTTAAATTTACTGTTGCAGTAAAATAAAGTCTTGAAATCAACATTCTTCAAGAGAGTTTGCGCAACCGAAACTCTCCTATTTAACAACCAAAAACCATTTATTTCCATTTCTTGCACAAAATCCTCTATCCAGTCTTCCCGCTTGTCACTCATCAACCAACCCGAAACCCGGCTAAAAAAATTCCTCTTTGAACTCACAAAATCATCAACAAATTCAGCAATAATATCATAAGGGTTATCTGAGACTTCCATGCCCGGATTACCTTCTAGAACCACAGCCTCAGCCACAAAATGTTCACTTCGTTGGATAAGGTAGTCCACCATTTCTCTACGAATGTCAACTGCGACCGAAACCGGGCTCTTCAAGATACCACCAGTAGTGTTGTCAATGCAGGCAGAAGCCAACCCGGGAAGAAATGCCTGCGCAATTTTATGAACTATGTCGGTATCGCAGAGATCACAATGAAAGAAAGGCCCACTTTGATTTTCCACTTGGACTTTCTCCGGATTGAGGTCAATATCCTCCATAGGTGGATTCGCATTCATACTGTGAATTCATACAATAATCATCAGAAAAATTATCAACACACCTAAATGTTCAATTTCCAATCTAAATAACAATCTATCCAATCTCAAAAGTAAAGAAACATGCCTAGAAAATTCATTATTCATTTGACAATCAGAAATGAACAAATAAGAAAATGCACGAGAGAGAAACATCCATCGGCATCAATAACCGTTTGTTTCAGATAAAAATGCGAGCAATTACAGATGAGAAAGAAGCAATCTTTTATTCGAATCATCAAGTCAAAAAATTGCGGATCGTTGTAAGCCTGTGTAAATTTGACTTCGTCAATGAATTGGAGCAGTGGAAAACTAATCATGAGGTTGATCAATTCATAACAAAATTCATATGAGTGTTGAAAAAGTGTGGGTAATCGGAGATGAATAATTACCTGGAGATGTTGAGCTGAATTTCGTCTGAGATACTGAATTCAACAAGTTTTGATGGGATTAGTGATTTGATTAGATGTGAGGGGAGTCTATTTCTGTTTTTAACCGCGATTAGAATGAAAATTCGCCGGGAAACGACGATTTACTTTTGTTAGGGTGGTCATAATATAAAGAATTTACAGAATCCGTTTTTGGAAAAATCTTATGGATTATTTACGAGCAAGTCCCACTTGGTGTCGTTTTTTACGATTTCAACACCATGAAAATATGGCCTACCAAAAGCTCTTTTTTGTACAACACATAATTAGAAAGAAAGGAAAAAGATTACACTTACAATATTGCACATATAGGACAGAACATAAATTCATATTAGCTGAAACTTGTCATATTAGCCATATAGGACAGATAAAATACTTTAAAATTCAATTTATACGTGAACTAGAAGTTTTCCTTGGTCGATCTGATTGCGACGGATTTCGGTAAGAAAGTGCAGATTACAAAGGCTAAGGATGATGTGGTCCGGGTACCTGTTGGTTTGTGGGGTGACAGTATCGTGAAATCTGAATTATGTTTGGTTGGTCGTATTCTGTCTCGAAAACATGTTAATCTTGAGGCCTTTGTGAATGTTGTCATTGGAGCATGGAACTTGGTGAAAGGTGCAACGCTTCAAAAACTGGGGGATGACAGACTGCTTTTTCAATTCGGACATGAGTCGGAAAAGAATAGGGTTATGGCTAGGAGTCCATGGGCTTTTGATCACAACTTGGTTGTGCTTCGATGTTTACAGGATAGTGAAGATCCGATGAAAGTTGATTTGAACATATGTGGCTTCTTTGTCCATGTTCATGGTCTTCCCGCATCTCATGAGGTTTCTCATCTGGCTCCAATTATTGGTAACAAGGTGGTACGTGTTATGACTAATTAAGTCCCTCATAATTCGGAAGAACTAGCATAAATCGAACTAAAGACAGACGAATTACACTAATGTCATGAAGGCGAATTAACATCATCACGAGCGAACTATCGTTAGAAAGGACGATTTACACATAAAACGTGAAGAACCATTCTGATCGGAATCGCAGACTTAAGAAGAAACCCAATTCGTATCCTATAGCTCGGGTAATCAACCCAGAGTTTATAGTACAAATTAAAGTAGAAGTCAAGAAATCTGACCTAGAAGAGTTATCCGACCTATCACCTACAACAGGTCCGAACCTGGCCGTACGTTGAACCACTACCCCAGTAATCCGGACCACGTGTTGATACGAGTTATAGTCCAGGATTTGGGGGATTCGGTTCCCCGAATCAACTCTATATATAGTTCCATTTATTTCACTTGGAAGGTAAGTCACCCACCATATCTCACTTTATTTACTCCCTCTTAGAGCTCCAAAGCTTGAGTTGATTCACTAGCCAGTTTGTCAAAGGCAAATCGGTCTTAAAGAGGTCTAAACCTTGATTTCCGCTTTGCAGGTACGAATTGAAGCTCAAGGCGCGCTTTCCCGATCCAAGGCATTTTTTCCCCACAACAGGACGCTTTGTGAGTTTTGATGAGGAGGCTAATAAGAATCTACCGTTACAGATGATGTAGTTGCAAGTGGGTATTGATATTCAATGGCCATTGCTTCGGTGTATGAATATTGAAGGTCCTCGAAATCAGCCAATTCAACTACTATTATCATATGAGCGGCTTCCGAATTTTTGTTACTACTGCAGGATCATTGGTCACTTGGTACGTGACTATAGTGCTTGTTTCGATTTGGTTGATAGTAATGGGGTTGTATAGGAATCAGCTCTAATGTATGGTTCTCCGGGCAATTGTGAACCTTCAAGCTCCTTGCACAATGAGAAAATCGACGGCCAAATTCAGCCGGCCAACACTTGTTCAAACTACTGGTGGAAGACATTCATCGATTCATGTAACCTCGTCGAAGGGTATTTTGGGCAAACCACCTCTGCACCCGACCCCTGAAACCCTAGATGGTTCGAATTTGATTGTAACGGTTACTCAGGGAAGGAGTATTGATAGTGGGCGTGATTCTAGGAGAGCAGGGAGTTATGGAATGACAAATGATAAGGAGAATCCCTTGAACCCAGCTCATTTTGAACCCACTAACCGTATATCTCAAGCTATTGTTCCGTTTGACCCACTTACCCACCAAACCCGGCTGCCAGAACCTTATAACCCGACTACCCCAATGGACTTGCAAGCTTACCCCCTTTCAAACCTTAGCCTAGTTCCCATACTTACATCCCAACTTCCATTTTCCTTCTCCTTGACTTTACAACCGACTATTGGGCCACCACCCGGTTTTAGCCCACTACACAAAACTCCATCCCTTCCTTGCTTCCAATTCCCCAGCCAACCCATTCCCCACTGCCACACAACCTACACCCGGTACTCCACCAACCCGAAAACGGTGCAGACCGCCAACCCAGTTCCCAATATTAAAAAAATTGCACCCAAAACCTAGAGAACGTCATTTCTTTTGGACCTTCTAAATAGTATCCTATGAACAAAAATATCCCTGCTGAGAGCATTGACACTGCACTTTTACCAGATGCGGGGGTTGCGTAGCCCAATAAGTTGCCTTTCATGGAATTTCAGGGTTTGGGGAACCCTTGGAAAGTTTGTGCCTTACGTGAGTTTGTCTATACTCACAACCCAGGCCTCTTATTTCTCATGGATACCCGTTTAGGGACTTCGATCGGGGAACGACAAGATTAAACAGGACCTTAATTTGTTTGAATTTCAGTGCCTTCGATTGGACAATCGGGGGGATTAGCTTTACTGTGGAATAAAGAGGTAAATGTCACAATACAAAAAAATTCGAGAAACCACATTGATGCAAGTGTGCAATTGAATTTAGAGGACTCGATTTGACGGTTTACGGGTTATTACGGTGACCCAGATGCTAGCAAAAGAAAAGGTACTTGGAATTTATTAAAATCCTTGTCTCACAAATCGACTAGGCCATGGACTATAGTGAGCGATTGGAACGAAGTGTTACGCAGTGGAGATAAGAAAGGGGGAGCGCCGCCTGTGCCAAATTAGAGGTTTCGAGAGATAATAGAAGTTGTTGATTTATGTGGTCTTTCTGATTTAGAGTTCGAAGGGTACAAGTACACTTGGTATAATCGCCAACCTAAACCATAACCTATAGAAATGTGATTGTACCGAGCGGTAAGCACTGATAGTTGGCTCGATCTCTTCCCCCTTGCGAAAGTCCTGCATTTGTATACCCGCAACTTCGTTCACTCTCCAATTTTGATGTTCTTGAGAGGAATTATGGAGCGTAGAATCAAACGGAGAAAGCGGCATTTTCGATTTGACGCGATGTGGCTTCGTGCGTATGACTATTTGGGGGTTATTGCGGAAAACTAGGATCAGTCGAGAGGGCTAGCGGCGAATCTTGAGAACTGTCGAGTAGGTTTGGCCAATTAGGACAAACACGCCAGGTTGGTGAATTGAAATCGATGTTGGAATTGCTACAGTATCAGGAGTACACAACTGAGATTAAGCAGCAAATTCAGTCCACACGAATTCAACTGGAAGAAATTTTGGACCGAGAGGAAGTTATGTGGCGGTAGAGATCTCAGATACAATGGCTAGGAGAAGGCGATCGAAATACGAAATTTCTTAGCAAAGCTTCTTCTTGTCACAATAAGAATGAAATTCTTGGCTTAATAAATGATGTTGGAGTGTTGTGCGATGAGCAACAGACTATGGGTGTAGTGGTAAATGAATATTATGTCGAATCTTCGAATCCAGAGGACCTACAGAGGCAGAAATTGACGATGTTGTGGGGATTATAGAGGCTCGAGTGGACTCTAGCACCAACCAAGAGCTGGCCAAGTCGTTTACTGCTGATGAGGTCAAACGAGCACTTTTTGATATGTTTCCCCAAAAATTCCCTGGAGTTGATGGTATGCCTGCACTTTTTTTATCAACGTTAATGGAGCCTTGTTGGTAAAAATGTGATTGATTGTGCTTTAGCTTTTCTGAATGATAAAGTATTGGACCCAAAATTGAATTTTACCCATATTGTTCTTATTCCTAAATGTAAAACTCCTTAGAGGATTAATCAGTTTCGTCTCATTAGCCTCAACAATGTTATGTTTAAAATAGCTTCTAAAGCTATTACAAATAGGCTGAAACCTTTCATATCCACTATCATTTCAGAAAACCAATCTGATTTTGTGCCTAACAGACTTATAACTGATAATGTTCTTGTGGCCTATGAGATTAATCATTTTTTGAAACAAAAAACCAAGGGCAAAGATGCTTTTATGGCTTTAAATCTAGATATGAACAAGGCCTATGACCGAGTAGAATGGATTTTCTTAAGACGAGTGCTTGAGCGATTATGATTTGAGGCCTCTTTTGTTGACCTTATTATGATTTGTGTGAGGACTATCTCTTATTCTATTACCTTGAATGGAGAACAACTTGATCCTATCTAACCGGAGAAGGGTATCCGTCAGGGGGGTCCCTTGTCTCCTTATTTGTTCTAATTTGTCACTGAGGCTTTTAGTGATTTGATTCGTAATGATGTTGAGAGGGAGGTGTTACGAGGGGTGGCTGTTGCTCCAAGTGCACCGAGGCTCTCCCATCTCCTTTTGCCGACGATACTTCGCTTTTTTGCCAAGCTACTACCTCCGCTGCTATTGAGATTGATTATATCTTGTGTCGCTATAGTTTGGCTTATGGTCATGAAATTAATCTTGAGAAATCCATAGTTGTTTTTAGTCGCAATGGGGGGGGGGGGATCAAATTGATGAGGTGCGTAATTATCTTCCTGTTAGTGTGGTAGAAAAACATGAGAAGTATTTAGGTTTGCCTACAGAGATGGGTAGGTCTAAGAAGGAGGTTTTTGGTTGGTTACGTGAGAGGGCCTAGAGTAAGGTACAGAGTTTCGGGAATAAAAACTTGTCTAATGCTGGTAAGGAAGTGCTTATTAAAGCGGTTATCTAGTCCATTCTGACTTATGTCATGAGTTGTTTTAAGTTGCCAGATTATCTTCTTCGTGAGATTGAATCGTTGGTACCGACTTTTGTGGGGGTATGGAAAAGATAGGAAGATCAATTGGACTAAATGAGATAGTCTTTGTGAATGCAAACGAGATGGGGGTATGGGTTTTCGGGATTTAAGATCTTTTCATCTTGCTATGATTGGTAAGCAGATTTGGAGAGTAATTTATTATCATGATTCCCTTCTTAGTAGAGTTCTCAAAGCTAGCACTACAAAAAAACAGTGAAATCGCGACGAAATGGGGCGACGGAAGCTATTCGTCGGTCAATTCGCGACGAATTGCTAATAATAGCGACGAATAAATTTATTCGTCGGTAGGTTAAGCTGACTCAAGAAAAAAAAAAGAAAAAAAGAGATTAAAATTACCGACGAATAAATTTATTCGTCGAAAATTTATCGTAAAGAAAAAATAAAAAAAGTAAATCATAATATTGGAAAAAAATGATTAATGAAAAAGATTAACGAAGAATAGTTTTATTCGTCATTAATTGATTGATTTTAAAAAATTAAACAATATAATAATTCGTCCGATTCACCTTAATTCATCGAACCGGGTGACGGATGGATCCGTCGCCCGGTCCGCGACGAATCAGTGAACAGTGGCGATGGATAATTTATTCGCCGCCCCAGTTCTCAGAGTAATAAAAGAAACATATTCATAGACAAAAATTCCCCTAAATCAACTTCTTCTCCTCTTCTCCTTCTCAATTTCATTTTTCATGGGTTTTGGTTAATTCTTCACGGTTCTTTGCAATCTTGGTATCAATTCGAAGATCGTGGAGCAAGGATCTTGTATCTTCCAACAACTTCAAATTTCATCCGTTATTTTCTCCACAATCAAGGTATTTTGGCTAAAAATCTAACTTTTGGGAATTTATTGATTAGTTAAGTATTTACGTTGAATTAGTTGGAATCATATGAACTATATAGTTTATGTTACGTATTGTATTACTTTGATATGTTAAATTGTTATATTGATTGTGAATTTGATTTTTTTGTAATGAATTAATATATTTTCAAGTATGAAGTTAATATTTTGACTTATGTAGTAGGATTAGTCTAATGTAGTTAAGTATTTTTGCAACCCTAATTTTTTGACAAATTTGGTAATATTGTTGATTTGGACTAGTTTAAATTTTAAGTATGTCAAATTAGTACAATACTAGTTAACTAGTCTAATGTTCAGATTTTGTTAATTAAGTTGGAGATGTTTAATTGAACGAATTGCTAATGAGTATATTAATGTTAAATATGCATATATGTAGTAGTTTTGATATGATAAATTCCTAGATATATTTACTAAATTATAAAATATCGATAATTTATAATTTATGAGTCTAAGTAAATAATGTATTTTTTTGTTGAAGCTTAAATGCGATAATAAAATAGTACGAAACAACCGTTCAGTTAGTAATTAAGGTATTGAAATGTTTAAAATAGGTGGAAAATTTTATGATATATTAAATGCTTAATGATTAATCTTGAAATTATAAGGAATGTATGATAATTAATATTTAATCACGATATAATTGGAATCGATCTAATCCAAAAGAAATATAATCTAATCATTTGAAACGTGTCAGGTTACTAAATAACCTAATGAATTCCGACCGCTCATGGATGTACGATCATTTTACGGGAGATCCCAGAGTTTGTAGGACTTATGTGAAAGTTGTCTGGAAAGGTATTCGAACACTTGACACGTTATGGATTCATGCCTGAGTATCATGTATGGATTCATCATGGTGAGGAAGCACCGTCCATGGCATTCCTCCAATGGAGGGAGAGGCGTGGTCCAAGGACGCCTGTAGTATATGATGGTTGTTTGAGCATGTGCATGATGTATTGCGATGAGGATATTGATCTGATGGAATGCAAGTTTTTTGGTAGACCGCGTGGCACATGAGGAGGGAATTTGAAGATAATGATGAATTTTATCCGCTTTCTCTTTTGGCTTGTATAACTAGTAATTATGCTAACACATTTAAGGCTATCTAGTATAACATTATGTTATGTGTAGACGTTAATGTGTTTTGAAGCTTGTGGTAGTACAATTGACTGAATTATAGCGAACTTGATTTATATCTCAATGCTTTACTATGAGTTTTTAAGATATGACACACCTCGATCTAATTAATTAAAACATGTCAGGTTATATAAAATTATTCAATGAATACCGATCGAACATGGATGTATTGTCGTACTCTGAATGGGAGAGTTCAACTAATGTTTCGGAAAGGAGTTGACGGTTTCATTTCATTTGCTATTGAAAATCCTTCTTGTGTGAAGAAGGGGTTGATAAAGTGCCCTTGCAATTTGCAAAAGTGCAGAAACAAGCAATACTTTACTCCTACAACGGTAGTCGAGCACTTACATCTAATACATATGCCCAATATAGTCAGCGTGGACGAAAGAGGAAAAAAGAACAGTTACGGGTACAAAGTTCATCTGAATCGAATGCTACTCGAGCTGGAGCCGAACGAATGGTGTATAATGCCGCAGGGCCAGACTTTATGGACACTGGTAACACTGAGACATAGGGGGGAGTGGAGGAACGCCCGAAACCCGAGGATCAATTGTTCTTTGACTTGTTGGAATCATCAAAGAAGCCAGTTTATTCGGGGTGTCAGCTAACGAAGTTATCTTTGTTGGCTCGGCTAATGAGTTGTAAGGCTAATGGCCAACAATCTGATTCGAGCTTCAATGAATGGGTAGAACTCATGTCGGCCCTTTGTCCTGCTAAAGATAACCTAGTTCCCACCAAATTTTACCAAGCGAAGAAGAAGATGCGGGGTTTAGGGTTACCTGTGATAACCATAGACTGTTGTACGAGAATGTGCATGATCTATTGGGAGGAGGATGCAGATCTATCGCACTGCAAGTTTTGTGGTAAGGAACGGTACAAAGGTTACAAGGAGGGGGCTGCGAAGAAACTACAGAAGAAGAATCTACCACATAAGAAAATGTGGTACCACTAATATATCGTTTGAAGAGATTGTTTGCTTCAAGTGCATTTGCAAATAAAATGAGGTAGCACAAGGAGCGAGTCATCTCGGATAATGCAGAAGATGGTAGAATGGACCATCCAACAGACTCACCCGCTTGGAGATCGTTTGACAAGACATATCCAAAATTCTCATCTGAATCAAGAAACGTACGATTGGGACTTTGTACGGATGGTTTAAACCCGTTTGGTAGTGAGTGAAAATACTCTCGTTGGCCAGTGATGCTCACACCTTATAATCTCCCCCATGGTGAATGTATGAAGGAGGCATTCATGTTCGGACCGAAAGATCCTGAACTTACTCTAAATGTTTTCTTGCAACCCCTGATAAAGGAGTTGATTGAGTTGTGGGAGGATGGTATCCCTACATATGATGTGTCGACCAAATCGAACTTCACTCTGAGAGTAGCCCTTTCGTGGATCGTAAGTGACTTTCCTGCATACTCCATACTATCTGGAAGGAAAACCGCAGAGAAAGATGCTTGTCCACATTGCTTGGAGGATACCGATGCATTTAGATTGAAGGGTAGCGGGAAATTTTGTTTGTTTGATTGTCATCGTAGGTTTCTAGAAAGTAACAATTCTTTCAGAAAGAACAAGGATCAATTCTTGAGAAACAAAGTCGTAAAAAAAAAGGTCAAACACATCAAACTCGTGAACAAATTCTTGCAAAGATTGATAGATTGGGTCTTATGAAGGTGACTTAACTTGGTTGGAAGAAGCATAACGAGGAAATTGCCAGAAAATGTGGTTGGAAGAAGAGAAGCATCTTCTGGGACTTGCCTTATTGGGGCAGCCTTCTTATCCGTCACAACTTAG
>JAYMSP010002202.1:0-25585 GCA_036897095.1 Plantago elongata
TTTTTTTATAAACTTTAATTATTTCTTATTCTTTTTGTTATGTTCCCTATTGTTACGTATGGTGTTGCTTTTTTATTATAAATTGTTAATTTTTTTTAATTATTTATTGTTTGTGTTAATAGGTAAATAACTATTATTTATAAAAAGTAATATGTCGTGGCATCGCCACGGGTTAGTACTAATTTTATTAAAGTTGAGATTGTTTGTTACTTGTTAGTGGTGGGTAACTTACTTTTTTTGGTGATGTATGAAGTTTGATAGAACGACTAAAATGATAAACATATTAAATTTGTTGAGGCGGAGAGGATATTATTCATTATTATTTCAATCACATTATAGCTACTCTGAAAGTTGAAATCAAGTTATCACATCATTGCTTCATATTGAAAGCTCAAAATTCGATATTAATAGTTTAATTAAATTTCAATAAACATTATTTCATTTCATCCTTATTGTATTTTAATTTATTATTTCAATATGGGTGAAAAAAACTTCAAACCTCCATCTTTCACATGCCCCAATTCCAGCATCAAATCTATATATAAAGGGCAGATGGAGAATCTTCGATCATTTGAATAAATTCTGCCCTAAATGTTGAAAATTGGGCTTCATTTTATGCACGTGTCTTCGGCAATTGGTAGTTTGGTACTAGTACTATAGTGGATAATAATTATTACTAATATTATGATTTTTTTAATTGTAAGTATACGCATGAATCATGTTATATGTATATGCTCTCAAGCATATCATCCTATAATAGGGAAATTATTCCATCTTCTAGATAGTTTTATCACCATTTACCTTATGTCACTTCATTATGGAGGATTACATGAAATGAAATGTAACATCGAATCCCAATATAGGAATTGAATTAATATATACTGCATTAGAAATTTCAAATTTGATATTCTTAGACCCCGTTTGTTATACCGTTCGAATAGCTATTTCCCTACTCAAATCGAATATTTTACAAAAAAAAATTCAATTTCAATTAAAAAAGTCCACTCAAATTCTATACAAATTCGTCCCTTAGTCATTAGTCCATTACATATTCTTGCACGTGGAGTGCCGATATTCATCATTTAATTATTTTGTATACATTCCACGTAAAATGACATTGTATTAGCACATTTCTAAACGAGCTAATTTTAAATCTGTAAATAAAGTTGATCATATATATTTAAATTATTATAATAAAAATAACTATAATTAGTGATGTTTTCGAGTCGAGTCTTACCGCGGACTCGACTTGATTAAGCTCGCTAAAAGTAATTAGTTTAATACATTATATATTTTTTATAAATTTTTTTAATATTTGAGGTAACTTCCTTATTTGTTAAAGCTCGTATACTTTTGATCTCGAGCTCAAACTTGTTATATGTTACTCGAGTTCGAGCTCATTTTTTTACTCGTTTTGTTAACGAGCTGAGCCGAAGTACGACTCGATTGAGTTTGAGTATCAAAATACTCCACTCGACTCGGCTCGAAAAACTAAATAACTATAATTTATAAATGTAAACGACGCGACATCTTTATTGGTGGTTTGGTATCATCATTTCCCCAATAGAGCCCACACAATTTTCAAAATTTCAAATCCCAAGGGCGGACAAAAAGAAAATTAGAAAAGGCAACACCCGCTCCAAATCTAATACCCTTTCACCTTTCCTCTATCACTCATCTCACAAAGCTGCTAAAATCAGAGCAGAAAGAGGTGACAAAAATTCTCCAAATTTTCAAAATGGAAAGGGAAAACGAATCCAAATCCAATCCTTCTACTCAGCTCAAAGGAACTCCAATCCATGGCGGAAAATTCATTCAGTACAACGTTCTCGGCAACCTCTTCGAAGTCCCTTCCAAGTACCTTCCTCCCATCACTCCGGTTGGCCGTGGTGCTTACGGCCTTGTCTGGTACATCCTTCTCCATGCTTGTGTAATCGCATATAAACATTTCTGATTTCGCATAGAAAATCTCGAGCTTATGGAGAGGTGTGTAATTAGTCGTTTATGTTAATTCTCCTTAAATTGATCCTTTATCTACGTTTTACTAGCTGTGCTACAAATTCTGAGACAAAAGAGGAAGTTGCAATCAAGAGAATTGCGAATGCGTTTGATAATCGGATTGATGCCAAGAGGACCTTTCGTGAAATTAAGCTTCTCACTCATATGGATCATGAAAATGTAAGGGAGATAAGTGTTTCCGTAATGATTCGATTCGATATACATATACTGCTTGCTTTATGTGATCATATTGGAGGAATGCTCATGCCTGTCATTGATTTTGTATTTAGGTTATTAAAATTAAGGATGTTATACGGCCACCGGATATGGAGGACTTTAATGATGTGTACATTGGGTATGAGTTAATGGATACGGATTTGCACCAGATTATATGCTCGTCTCAGGAACTCACGGATGATCACTGTCAAGTAAGTTTGCGGCGACATTCAGCTCAGAGTGTTTGCTTGCTTTTTTTATGTGCTTTCTGGAGTAGTTATTAGATTAGCTTGGTGGTAATTTACTAATTTGTTTAATTTGGTGATACATTGATACTGGATACCATTGTGTGAGACTGAGAATTGCATTAGTAACGTAGAAAATGTGAAATCTTCTATCATTTCCATTTGAGCTTCATGGTCGGTTTCAGTTGATAGTTGGAATTTGGTACTGGATTATTATTTGAAAAGCTTATTTGTGTAATGCTATCTTCCGTACCTCATAATAAGTACTATCTCTATATATTGCTCATTTCCTCGATAATATGTTGTGATTTAATTAGTAATCACTCATATGGATGGTAGTACAGTACACCTTTTATTTTTCATCCAGTATGCTAATACAAGAAGGATAATGTAATAGTAGGACACTTTTGAGGTTTAATAGAGAGTGCTGTGTCAACATGAATCAGCGATAATTGAGACTCCAAAGTTCGTCACATTTATATTAATCATACGGGTCTATTCGGATTTACATGTTGCTTAATTACAGAATATAACTACATAGGAAGGTTTTGGACCAGTCTCTTTCAATAGGTTGTTTTTACATCCCTGTGTTACATTCTACTTCACTGTGGTTAAGTGAAAGGTAAGCTACCCTAGCTTTGCAGTGGAAAAGGGATAATAACATGTGCATAATATGCTGCTGATATCACGGGCAGTTTTTTCTATCACTACATGATATTGACCCGTGCGATAATATTCTTCCCTCTGAGTAAGTTCCAAGAAATGTCATCAACTATGTCACACTTCAATCATAAACTATGCCACACTTCAATTATATATATTTTTTCAAAAAGATGCATCGTCGTGAAAATTCTGATCTTCTGTGTGAAGCATGTTTTCATTCCAACATCATATTGCAGTTCCTATTTACTAAATGAATTTAAATGGAGTAATCATTTCTCAGCTATGCACACTCTTATATATACATTTTTAAAGGGAAAGAGCATATTGAATTCAGTGCTACTTGTACGAAGCACATATTCGTGATAAAATTGTCTATCCTATTGGTCAAAATGAGTATATGCTGTAGATAATCGACATGAAATTGGAACTTTTCTTCTCTTTAACAGACTAAATATCTGCGAATCATTGTGATATTTGGGTACATGGAAATGTGTTTTCACTTGCTTCTCTGGAAGATGAGACTTGAGAGTGTGCATGCATGGTATTAGGAATATTAGGAGTTTTATACTAACCGATGGACTGTAAACTTGGAATAGGCAATCATCAGATGGCTTTTCTTATACTCATTCCTTGTCGAACATAAAACTGGTAAATTTCATGAAGCTGTTTGACATGGATAAATAGGCTGAAGAGAAGGCTTGTATCATATGGACAATGATCAAGCTCTTTTTCTCTTTTTTACTTTAACTTGGCGAGCCATTTTATCTTTGATATTTCATGTTCGTGTGGTTTGCACAATTTAAACTTCAAAGAGTTTAGTTGGTAACTTATTTCTATGATTTGGCAGTATTTCCTTTATCAGCTTCTGAGGGGACTTAAATACGTACACTCTGCTGAAGTTCTGCATAGGGATTTAAAACCCAGTAATTTGCTTCTGAATGCCAACTGTGACCTGAAGATTTGTGACTTTGGACTTGCAAGAACAACTGCAGAGACAGATTTCATGACTGAGTATGTTGTAACCCGCTGGTATCGAGCTCCTGAACTGTTACTCAACTGCTCAGAGTACACTTCAGCAATCGATATGTGGTCAGTTGGTTGTATATTGATGGAGATTCTCAAAAGAGAGCCACTTTTCCCGGGCAAAGACTATGTCCAGCAACTTGAACTAATAACTGAGGTATTTCTCCTTCCTTTGCTTGTCTCGCGCAGTCACGCGTACGCTGTTCGATCAAATTATCGTTAGCAATTCAATCCTAATAGCAGTATGCATGTTTTTGTTTATAAATTTGATAAGAGAGTGATGGTTGACTTAACATTTGGTTAATAACTGGGCATGCAGCTATTAGGTACTCCTGAAGATTCTGATATTGGATTCTTAAGGAATGACAATGCTCGGAAGTATGTCAAGCAGCTTCCATACATGCCTAAACAACTTTTCTCAGAAAAGTTTCCAGATGTATCCCCTGTTGCATTGGATCTTGCAGAAAGAATGCTCGTTTTTGATCCAGCTAAGCGTATTACTGGTATGCATTCTGATTTGGTACTTCAAAACGTTTTAATGTTTGGTTTGTATATTGCTGATTGTTTGTTTCTGGTGGGATTCTGCTTAGTTGAGGAAGCACTGAATCATCCGTTCTTGATAAGTCTTCATGAGATCAACGAGGAGCCCACTTGTCCATCTCCGTTTTTATTTGATTTTGAACAGGCATCATTAAGCGAAGAAGACATAAAGGAGTTAATATGGAAAGAATCCCTTGCTTACAATCCAGAATAGACTGTCATATGTCCTCGTCATGTTTCCATGCTCCGGTCTGTTTAGACAGGGAACGTATATAGGCAGTAAGATTGCCCTATGTGTTATTTGTATATGTTAGATCTTCTCTGTGGCATATCGCCAGGAGAGGACTCCTCCTTGTGTTTAGCCTAACCAAATAGGATACCATGGAGGCCTATTTGAAGACCTGTTTACAACTAGTAACAGCATTATGCTGTTGCAATCCACTTTGGTATTGGGTAAGACTTGTAATAGCAGAAGTATATGAATTACTACAGATTACAGTTCATTCACACATCCAGCTCTGGAACTTCTATATTGTGATTGTACTTCATTATGCAATTCTTTGTTGATGCCTTATTATGATTTATTTTTGAAATCCTAAATGAACATGCTAAATAGCCTACATCATATAGTTACAGCTTTATCAGAACATGCTAAATAACCATTGAACTAAAGTGTCCAAAAGTTATACGTGATTCCTTTTATGATTGTGATTTTCATTTCTTTCCGACTACATATCAGTAAGGATAAAATATGAGTAAAACATGTGTAATTAGATGTGTAGGTCGCGTCGCGAATCCTCTATATCACATAATCACAAGGATACGAGCTCAAGGTAATTGAGTGAAGGGGCGTTACAAATGTTATGAGAGCCGAATCAATCCAAAACCCGACTCACAGCACAAAATCTCAGTCTGGCATCACAATTGGGCAATTGGGGAAAGGAGTGCAACTCGAATAACCACCCTCCACCCAGACACTGACACACACTCACCTGAACCCTTACCAGAAAGATGAAAAATATTTTCAAAGTCGTAAGAAATGCTGCAACTTCTTCACGAAATCGCCTCAAGTTTTCTCCAATTCCCTCAAGTTTCCGTCGGATTCATTCTAACTCTTCTTCTCAAGCGTACTCCTCTTCTCCTATATAATCTCTACGCATTGTATGACCTGCATTTTGTTACTAATTCATAGTTTATTTTCAAATTTCTGCTCTTCGTCGCAGCGAATCGTTCGGCATTGCTTTCGACATCGATGGCGTCCTTTTGCGAGGAGAATCTCCGATCGGAGGCTCGCCGCAAGCTCTACGAAGGCTCTACGATGACTCTGGTATGGATACTGTATGAGTTGTATAGCTGCTGTGTTGCAATGATATTTGTTGATGCTGAGATTAGTTTGCTCGAAACTGAGATTAATCTATGTGATTGCAGGTAGATTGAGTGTGCCCTATGTTTTCTTAACTAATGGTGAGTTTTCATTGTTTCGACTCTCAATCATTTCATAGATGAATTGATAAATTCAATGTATTTTCGGTAATTGTCTTTGTTGTTAGTCTAAAACTGCATTCCGTTAATCTCCAGTTTCTGGTGCTTGTGTGAAATAGCTTTGGTTTGCTTATGTCTTGAGCTGGAACGTTATCTGGTCTAGAATTAGGAAAAGTTTTTGAGTAGGATGTGCATTTCCCATGTGATCAGTGATCACTTAATCACCCCCATTCAGTAGAGTAAAAGTGTAAAACATAAGTTAGCTACCTATTGAGTTTAGCAGAGATTTAGGCCAGGTCTCCTGCGATGTAGTCAGGGATAATTTAAATTTGGTCGTCTATGCACCTTCTCTTCTAGCAATGGCTTTGTGGTATCAGCAACACCTGAGTTGCAGAAAAGACAACATTATATCAAGTTAATCCATACACTTTCATGGATGATTGGTTCTTCCTAAACTTTTCAAGCATTTACTGCATGCTTTAATATTTAAAAACGTTCATGACACTATTTTATAGTTTAAGCATGCAATGGCTTACACAAATAGAGTATATCAGGAGGTGGTATTCCCGAATCTAAAAGAGCAGCAGAGTTGACGAAGTTATTGAACATCAATGTTATGACCTCACAGGTTTGTAAAGAAGTCCTTTGGTTTGTGTATCATTCATCTATCTATTTGGCTGTTTGTCGGAGCCTCAAAGATCAATTGCTTAATCATGTTAGACCTTCCATATTCTCACCACTGTTGACTTTTTGGCAAACTGCTGTAGGTTATACAAGGCCATTCACCTTTCAAGCAGCTAGTAAAGAGGTATGCATTTGTTCCATTCCTTTAGGCTGACTTGTCCTATATATAAATCAAAGTAATGGTATATGTTGATTTACCACGTAAACCAGCTTTTGCTCCCTTTTGGACTTGTCTTGAAGATTTCTTTGAGAACGATGTTTAGGTGACTTAGCTTTTTCTCTGCGATTATGGAATTTGTACCTTGAATTTATTAGAACTGGTCATTTTCAAGCTCGCAAGAGTGATACAATTGTTTGGGATTAAGAAGACAGACTATGTAGACCTTGATCAAGTGAAGATATGAACTAACAGTCTAACACTGAAATAGGTGAAAGGCAAAAATATCTATTCCATACTTTCTGAAGTAGTTTAACTGCATGGCAATTCTGCTAGAATTCTTCCTCTTTTTACCTAGGATCAAGACCTTACATGGCCAATGAACTACCTAAATTTTTGAAAAATAGAGAGCGCTTATATGCTAGCATCAAGAGCTTACACAGCCAGTCAAAATTGCAGACATCAAATTGACCCTTTCACTTTGAACATGTGCCACTTGCTATGGGTGCTATTATATTGTATTTTGTTGCTAAAAGAATGAAGATATAAAAGACGTTCATGGTAGAAAAAGTGAAGATGTTGCTCATTGTATCTTCTCTTTTCAACAGATTCCAAAATGAACTCATTGTTGCTGTTGGAAAAGGAGAACCTGATGTTGTGATGTCTGAATATGGCTTCAAGTACATTATCCGTGTTTATTGTTTTTTTTCCGTTTATTCTTCTTTTCCTTTTAATTTAATTAGTAGTGTTTTTTTCTTGATTATTACCTAATCTTAGGAATGTACTATCCATCGATGAATATTCTTCTTATTTTGAGAATATTGATCCACTGGCGCAATTCAAGAGTTGGTCAAACTTAAGGACTTCTAAGGAAGAGCCTTATTCTGATGACCTAACCATGCGAAAAGATCTGTGTTCACAGAGCGTTCAGGCTGTCTTCATTGTTAGCGACTCTGTCGACTGGAGCAGGGACATTCAGGTGTTTCTCTATCTTGATATTATTTACTTTCCGAAGGGTCAGTCGGTTACCCTTTCTTACTATGTTTTTACTTTTGATCTGTATTGGCATTATTTGGGTACCCGTGCCAATTTTATTACTGTTTATGCAAAGCATGAGTTATAAAATTAACTGCAGTGAAGAAGATATTCTAGTTTTTTGATGATTGGACTTGGCGATTGGATTAATAATAGTCAACTTACTGTCATAGTTTCTCAAAAAACGTAAAAAAATGTAAAGCTTCAGGATCATGTCAATATATTTTAGTCTGGTAGAAACTAGTAAGCCTACAGTAGCTTAATGGACTTCCTGCCTAAGGTAAGGCATGGTGTTCATCCGAATGTTGCTACATACTGTACTGGTCGCTTCTCAGTGCCAAAACTTCTGAAGTATTGCTAGTTTAAACAAGGACACAATCTAAATCTCCCTTTAGAATGAGGACCTACATACTCTCAGCAGTTGGAGAATAACAATGCTCTGAAGGACAATATTTAACTTTTCCTTGAGTCACTAGTTGGAGAATATCAATCCTCAGAACTTAGGATTGGGACCAAAATGTTCTTCTCTAGTCACAGAACAACAATGCTCTAAAGGACACAATTGAACTTTCCTTTTAATTTGACGTCAATACTCTCACTAGTTGGAGTAGGTTAATAATGATCAAGTTCTTGAATTTGATGTCATTCCCCCGTGTATGGTTTAAGTTTAGCTAGTGATGTTACACTGATGCAGAATTGGAGAGAATTGCTAACAACATTCATTTAGTGAGGCTTCTTGTATAGATCTGCTCCGCTCTCCCAGCCATAGATGTTGCCACGTCATAATTGACGCATATCTATTCACGTTGGCTCTGCAAGTTCTTTACTCTACACTGACAGGCTCTATTTGCAGGTTTTGTGTGACATTCTAAGCACTGGAGGTCTTCCTGGGGGAGAGATTTCAACACAACCACCATTATTTTTTGCAAGTGATGATCTTTCTTATCAAGTTAGTCTTCCATAGTTTCTAGAGATCTATGTAATCATGTCACATGGATTATTACTGATCGTGTACCATAAAAGGTAGGGTCTATTCCCAACTGAACGTCTTGGCATGGGTGCTTTCAGGATCGCGTTAGAGTCTGTCTTCAACAGGTAAGGTTTTGAGGTTGACTAATTTTTTAGCTCATTTGGGACATCTTGTGAATTTACTTGTCTTCATCTTCCTTTACCCTAAGATGCAACAGAGCCTGAGATGTGACTTAGTAAGTAGTAACTATAGGCAATCTCAATAAAGCAGCAGTTCTGGAACCTAATTGTAAACATCCCATGGTAATAATGTGGCTTTAATATCCAATGGTGAACTAAATAGGATATAATATGTGTGTTGTGTGTGCCTATATGTTGATGTACGTATTTATCTATACTTAGGTGCATTTTCTTCCACGCGAAACTAACAACATATATGTATGTACTCAGAATGAATGCAACTGCCCTGGAATACACATCTTATGGAAAGCCTAATCCATTGGTATTCCGGAATGCTGAAAATGTACTGACAAAGGTAGCACATTTGAGTTCAACCATGAAAACGCACATTACTGCACAGCATACCTTTAAAACCCTATACATGATAGGAGATAATCCAGCGGTTGACATCAATGGAGCTCGTCAGGTTCAATGCATCCGTCCAAACAAGCAATTTGTTCTTTTTTATTCACTAATTTTATTTACCCTGCTGCAAACATGGATAATTAAGTTCTTAGTCTATGTCACAGGCAGGGCATCCTTGGTTTTCGATCTTGACAAGGACTGGGGTATTCAAAGGGGAGAAGAATCATGCACAACACCCTGCGAATCTGGTAAATTGTAATTATATTCTTGTATTTGCTACGGACAGTGGACAACTTTATACGAGTCTTCAAATTTGTTCAGAAACTCCCAGTGGTGTGGGTCAAAGTTTTGTGCTCGATATCTTCTCGGCAGGTTGAACTGGAATACAAAACCTTTCAGAATAACTTCAATAGCAGTTTGGAAAAACTCGGCAAAAACATTTATTCAAACAGAGAGTTTGTTTTGTTTGAAATTAAGTGTGCAGATGATTCTCCCTTTATTGATTTATAGATATTTAAAAAAGGCAACGTGATATTTTCTGTGACATATCTTGTAAATTTAGAGTACATTTACTTGACTCCTGATCTCCCTACATGCAGGTCGTCGACACCGTGGAAGATGCGGTAGATTACATATTAAGAAGGGAGAGACTTTCAGACTGATCGTCCTACTCAATGCCATCTAGGAGGTACTTCTACAACTAAAAACCATCTGCTTGCAGAATGATTTTCACGCCATAATTGAGGACGTGGTATTTTATCTCATTGAATTTTCTGCTATCAAGTACTTCATATACCATTACTGAACCAAATTGCTGGTCATTGCCAAGCTTTTATCTTCATTCAATTTGAATTCAACATAATCATATACTAGACTCTAGACTACTTGTTAAGCCAGCATAAAAAACACATTGCTGACATTGATAGTTTGATGACCTTAATATAAAGGTGCCAATTTTTAATCCCCAGCTGCCTGGCTGCTGCGATAATCAACTAATTTAGCACTATTTCTTCAAGTTTAAATTATTCAAACGGCCCCCAAATTTAGTTACCCCTGTGCCGAATCACCGGAGCCGGGCCTAATCCGGGCCCGAAGTATATGATGCAGGAATATTCTTCCTACAAGGTATATAGAGTGTATACCGTATCGAATATAATCTGTGTTTGGGACAAACATTTGGTGGAACAGAAGTTGACAGTTTGACACGTATTTGAGTACGGCCCCTAAAAGCTCTGGTCGTTTGTAACTGAAGCAGGAGGGCCGCCCATGATTAGATCAATTTTGTCTTGTCCTCCGGATTTATTTTATAGATTACGGCACCTAAACCTGATTGCTTTCTGCATACCCACTTTACTCGTTAAATAATGAACTAGTGGTGTATTGTATAATTGAGCAAATGCTCCCTGAACCACTAGTTTCTTGATAGGCAACTTCTTTGCCAAGTGTTGGCTTGTATCGCACCGTATAACATCACCCCCCCAACCATACCGTCCCACTCCCCAAGAAAACTTTCTATTGTAGTTGAACAAATCAAAGAGGCGATCGATTATGTAAATATCATAGCCTCGTTAGTATAAATTAGATGAGGTGAGTGAGAAATTCACTAATATGAATTAGATATTTATAAGTTTATAATATAAAATGGTCGGTTAAGATTTTATAATGTTACGGATCTTGTTGTTCGTTCCCTATGGCACACATAGGTTGCTAGAGGGGCTTACGCTCAATTGATATTTGAATTTTAAATGCTAAAATTGACTTGGACCTGAACAATGTTTATTTGTTTTTGTTCGATTGTCAAGTAATCCCTTCTAGGTGCATCCCTTAAACGTTTGTTGTTTGAAGAAATTATTTTCTAAGTAAATTGTTCTTGAGTGGGATTCACCTTGAAGCGGCTTAGGCCACGTCTCCAAGAACTTAGTTCCGTAGAAGCCTTCTTCAAAATGACCTTTTTGAGACTGTAGTTTGGTGTCTTGGGCTCTGTTTAGTAAAACTAGTTGAGTAGCTGAAAAGGTAGTTGGTAATTGGTCAGGTAGATTTTTTCTTCAACAAGCTAACTTGATTAGCTTCTCAAACCAGCTAGCTTGGTTAAAAAGTTACACGTTCATGTAACGAGTTTTTTATTAAAAAAAGTTCATGAAGCTGAAAATCTAACTGAAAAGTTACTGGTAAATAGGGTCTTGGTGGTACATGGTATCAAGTTGTAGTCCCTATTTACCACTAGATTTTCAACTCCATGAGCTTTTTTCCTCATTACGTGAACGTTCAACTTTTTAAAAAAACTAGCTAAAAAACTAGCTGGTTTGAGAAGTTAATGAAATTAACTTGTTAGAGAAAAAGATACCAGCAAGATTAGCTAGATTTTCAGCTATCAGTTAGCTTTTCAGCTACCAGCTAGCTTTTCATTTATTTTTGCAAAACCGAGTCATAAACTAATATACATGTTATAAAAATTAATAATCAATAATTGATAAATTTGGTCATCAAATCAATGAACATGTAGGTGTGATTTCTCATGGAATGGAATAAATGGGGGAGTATTGTAATTTCATACTTAGCAATTCATTGTGAAATTAAATCATGGTTAAAACTCTCAGTGAAATGAATAGAAATATGTTAAGATTAATTTGTGAAACAAAATCAAATTGAAACTTTATTACCAGTACAATATATTCATCCTTAATGATTTTAATAAACTTAACCAAATATTATAGTGAAAAATAACTTAAGGGCAAGCATCAACGGTTGGTATTTATCCTATAAACGACAAATTCACCAACATTTCAATTGAAAAAGTTGCACTAATGAATTGAAGAAAAGTATCTGTGCGCTTAGATTCTCATTCGTCAGAGGCAACATTTTTCTTCATCTTCATTTTTGCGGATTAGGTTTTTATAGTCATAAAAGAAGCTTTATGTGGGTTTTTCTACAAACACTTTGGGTGGCTTTTGTAACTACTGCATGACGATATGTTTCTTCAGTTTTTGTTTTCTGCACTTTACAAAAAGTTAATGAATTGGTTTTTGTTTTTTACTGAATAAAAGATTCATATATTAAACCCATACAATTTTCAGTAAACTCGGACAGTCAGACTCTTCCTATTCAAAACTTCAAACTTAGCTCATTTAACTGTACGCCTTCATAGTGGAGCGGTCGACTGTCTGATAATGTGAGGTAGTATTTTGCATAGTTTTGTTAGTTATTCAGATATACATAATATACATAGTGTTTGATGTACATAGTTTTGTTAGTTATTCAAACCCATACTCCTGCTGTCTGCAGACTTATATACTGTATTCATTTGTCGTGTCACCCAAACTTTACGTTGGGCTCGTCTACACATAAATTTCAGTAGTTATTTACTCTTTTCGTCCCATCAAACTTTATACATTAGGGTAGCGCGTAGTTTTATGCCAAAAGTTAAATTAACGATAAAAAACGAAGAAGGTGGAGAAAAGTGTGGTTAAAAATGATAAATGTATGAAGTTTGTTGGGACGGAGAAAGTATATATATCGTACTAGTTGCTTTAAAAAAATTGTACGCCTTGGTTTACTTGGCACATTAGTAACTTTTTGTGAATTATATTGGCAAGTAAATAGTTCCTCTGTCCTATGAAACTTTATATATTGGGTTGACGCGCAGTTTTATATGAAAATTTAAAGTAAAAATGAAGAAGGTGAGATAAGGTGTATTTTTAGTGGTAAAATGTGTAATTTTTATTAAAATAATTTATTTTTTTAATAATGTAATAAGTTTGTTGGGATCCGAAATAATAATTTTGATCGAAGTGTTTACTGCTCAGCACACCGCTATTCCTAGTGGGTCAGTCAAACATCACCTTAGTTAGCACACAACTTTAAACTTTTCAATGACTTTCGTTAACCAAAGAGATCATGTTATTGACACTAGTTTATCATAAATTAAGGGGAAAAACTGCAAACATAATAATAGATTTGAAAACTGGTTAAGTAGTATATGAGTCCATGAGGGTTACACTGATGAATAATTTTATCCGATTTGCGTTGGACAAATTGAAAAGGAATTAGACTTAGAATTGAGGTTTGGACTTCCAAGGTAAAATACATAATGTACATTATACTCGAGTAATGATCTATATTTATAGATATTAACAAAGGTACTAATCTATGTAAACCATGCATCTTCTTTATTTGTGACATGTATTCCATATGGATGGCTCATAGGGTTCCCTCGGACACATTACTAATCAAGTAATCGTCGATATGAATTAGGATATCATATCGCTCGGCTTTGGTTTGGACATGAACCCACCATATAGCTAATTCAAGGCACAATATATCTACGAATCTCCTATTTTCATAATTGGAGAATATACTTGAAGGTGCTTAGGCTCGGATATAGGTAAGAGTAAGATTATGATTGACCTGGACCGGAATTGATATTGAATCATATATTTGTAAGCAGTTATACCCAATTTATTTTCATTTGAATTAAGATAAATTTTGTAAGCTGTAATGTAATGTTGAAGTTGGGGTATTACATGATTGGAACAATAAGATATGAATTATCATGTGCAAAACCATCTACACTTGAATTCCTACTCCAAACCAAAATCGACAACCTCAAACTTTGAAAAGAAAATCGGACACACGTCTCATCTTGATATTATTCAAATACCTCTTGACATTATTTAAATACCTACCTACTCAATTTAATCCACAATTAACATTTTGTATTAGTATAATTTTGTGACTGTTTTGTACCACCATTCCATTTCTTAAGTATAAACAAAATTATTATTCCCTTACACATACATATCTTGACTAATGACGAGGATGCTTATAAACCCTGACACGTGACATCTTATTTGTCGTTCCATTACTAGTCAATCAAATAATAAACACTTCTTTTTTAACTCTTTCTGGTTTCAATTAAGAAAGAAACAAATTTAGTATATGTCTCGAGACAATTCAAAAGATTTTGTTAATTAAGTCTTTCCTATCCATGCAATCGTATTGAAAATGACTCGTTGCATATCTTCTTACTTCTACATCTCTATTGGTCAAGATATTGATGTCGCCATCCGTGTAGGTCTATTCCAACTCAACAAAAATGTAATCAATAAGTGTTTAATTCCACGTCCAAATTGAATTAATTCGAGTCGAATTGAATTAAATTAATTTTTTATAATTAATTTTCAATTATAATACTTAATTTTAATTTACTTACTATTAAATTAAATATTATTATATTTAAATACCCTATAAAATATATACATATTACTCCCTCCGTCCCATCAAACTTCATACATTAGGTTGGTGTGTAGTTTTACGCGAAAAGTTAAAGTAAGAATACAAAATGAAGAAAGTGGAGAAAAGTATATTTTAGTGGTAAAATGTGTAATTTTTATGTAAAATTGAGATTGTTTATTATTTGTTAGTTGTAGGATAACTTCTTTTTTTAGTAATGTATGAAGTTTGGCAGGACGGTTAAAAATAACAAATGTATACAATTTAATTGAACGGAGGAAATACAATGTAATACCAAACACACAACTCAACTCCATTATTCATCAATTCCTAACTCAATTTAAATTGAGCATAAAGTATAGAATCAAACACTCATACTAACTTTCTCATTTCATTTTAATCTGATCTTTTGAAATCGGGTTGTGGTATCCCCAAATAAGATGTCGATATCTTAGGTACATTTTGTATAACATCTCGCTCGCCACCTTATAGTCGAGATGTATCAAAAATAAAACATACTTCTCCTAAAATCCTAAACATCTTTAAATTAATTGTTGTTAACATAAATAATACTAATTTCTCCAACAATTATGATTAAGCCTTAACAATTATCATTCAACACGCCAATTTGATGATAAAGATTACTTCGCCGTATATTTTCTTATATCAAAAGCATACATGTTGCAACTTGCACAATAACAAAAGAATTGTAAAGACTAAATATTAAATCAACTAACAAATCTGATTAAGGTCAAATCATAAACTCACCTTTCGTTATTAGCCATCTACCATATATGTTGATTAAGCTGACCGCCTACAATAAAGGTCGGACTCGGATGTTAAACTGGATCCATGAACACCATATAACCACTGAAAGTAACAGCCCGACCCAGCCCCGCTCAATTAATGAGCATAACTATTTGAAAATAACATGCGTTATATTCCATTTCTAGATCATACGGTACGGGTGAGTGTCACCTATCATGGTTTCCAATCAAAGCAGTCCATTTTTGGCTCAAGAAATGTATGCAATTATGAATGAATCTGGATATTGGTACCATGTCTACTCTCGATGTTAATTAATTAGTTTCCATTTAGAAATGTTATTGGTTTTTAAAAGTCAACCCTAGGCTTGTTTATTACGGGTGGCGGATTATTTGATCATAGATTTTGTAGCATTTCTTCAAATTTAGGTGATTTAGCCACAAGTCAAAACCGCGACCACCAGTGTTAAGTTACCATATGAGAGGGACATGTCGGCCCACGCTACATTTAACTCACAGGTCAAAATCTTCAACATGAATTATAAAGGGCAGCACTCCTATATCGCAGGCACAAATTAACGTTGAAAATAACAATACTAGTAGTCAACACATTTTGACTATGATCGACTTCAAAATAATTTATAGGTAGTCCATTACAATATTTTCGTACGAATAAACAATATCATACAAGTGAGATGACTAATAGCTCGAACACATTATACATTACTTTCACGGTCTTCGCGAATGGAATTACAAATTCAATGTTGGGTCACTATAGTGGAAAATTGTATGAGAACGATAAGTGGCGGGGGTGGTAGGAATTAAATGCATGGGGACCAAGGTTTGCACTACTGCAGGAGCCATCTTTGTACTCTTATGAATAACTTCAAAATCATGCCCCATATAATTTGTAAACGTACTTGTAAGAAGTGAAGTCTAAATCGAACTATACCACCATTAAAATGTGTATGCTTTTGCCTTAACCCAATGCCCTTGCTCAGTATTAGTGGCGGACGGGTGGTGCAATCGTGATATAAACTTTGCGAAGTTTTACAAACATTTATATATACACCGTGTGTGAGATTCTATATGACGAGGTTTGTTAAGCATTTTATACTTACCTAATTGTATATACTCCATTTAGAATTGTAAATTACATGTGAAAATTCAAAATAAAATTATCTTCAAAATGAAAAAACAACTAGTTAAAGGGACAGGCTGTCATGGAGTAAAATCATCTCTTTTGGAAAGATGTGACATAGCCAGGGAGTAAACTGTCACAAGTCATAAATGAAAAGGACCCAATTGCATCGTGGCAGTCAATTAAGGGATTAGCGGCTTCAATTTAGCACTACGCCAAATGCATCAAAACAATACACCACGATTGTACTTCCACTTTTCGTCCGACATTTTACACTCCATGTACAAAGTCATGCAAATTTCTTAATCAGTCCTAATTTGAAATTTCCACCTTGTATGTTGTCAACAAAGTAGGGACACCAAAATGTTATTATTCATACCACCTTGAGCAAATTTATTGATAAAATACAAAGGTTCAAAGGTGAAAGGAGTAAATTTATTGAAACTACAATCCTAAAAAATTCAATTAAATTAGTTTTCGTATATTAATATATATGTAAAAAGTTATCAATCAATAAACTATAAACTAGTATTTGGACTGATAACAATTAGACAACCTTACAACATATCGTACCATCTCCTATGAGACAGGGAAAGAACGCGAAAGCAAAAAAATTGTACCATAGAAAAAATAACATTATAAGTTGTTATGTAGATCATGAAAGCAATTTATATTTTTCTTACATTAGCACAATAATATACTAATCCATTCGTCTAATCAAACTCCATACATTAGAATTGTTGCGTAGTTTTATGCGAAAGTTAAAAGTAATGATAAAAAACGAAAAATGTGAATTTTAGTGGTAAAATGTGTAATTCTTTGTGTAAAGTTGAGATTGTTTATTATTTGTTAGTGGTGAAGTAACTTATTTTTTTAGTAATGTATGAAGTTTGGTGGGATAGCTAAAAATGATAAATTTATAAAATTTACTGGAACGGAGGAAATATATAACATGCATACACACCTCTCAAGTAATCTTGTAATGTGACAATGAGACGTGAATAACTCACATAAGTCCAATTTACTAAAAATACAAGGTCGAACGATATTGTAACATTTAAGTTGAGAATTTCGTCCCAGAATCATAATTGTTATAAATTCTATAAATATGATATTGTACAAATAATTCAATGAAAAATATAAAAATAATAAATGGTAATACAAATAAAATATTACACATCATTACAACTTGCAATGCATGTATCTTTTGAGAATTTATCAAAATCAAGACTAGATTCCTAGGAAAAGTAACATATTTTACAATAATAATAATAGTACATTATGAACGATCATTTTATTATATTGGTACTAGCGGTCGATAATTGTGGTTGATTAAGCTCATTCAAACTTTAAATATGGAACTAACGATAACCGAATTCACAAGTTTAAATTAAGAGCTGTACATACAATATTCAAATTACGTGTGATGAATAATAAATGAGAAATGTTAGTACTGAGAAAAAGGATATAACTCCATTTGAGTCTTTTACTAGTTCCATTCCCCCTTCTCTCTCTAAAAAACTCTCTCTCTCTCTCTGCAAAACTTGACGTTGGTAACTTTCTCTCTTACGATTCTCTCTTACGAGTTACCACCACCTCTGTTTTCTTTCTTGTGTGTAGCTCAACAAGACAAAAAAGAAACGCTACAAATCATAACAATAAACAGAAACCAAACAAGAATTTCAGGTCACAAATTGGTGATTACAGGAAAGCTATGGGCTGCTTTCCTTGCTTTGGAGGAGAATCGTCATCATCGGAGGCTAATAAGGATCAACAGAGAAAGACTGCTGGAAATAGAAGAGACGATCATCTTCGATTGACACCAGGTATTGAATTTCTCCAATGCCGTTTCGATTTCGAATTCAGAGTTTCAAACCATGGTTAATTACTTAATTTCCTTCATTTCGTTGTTGTTGTTATTATTATTAGCCGTTTTTTAGCTCTGCATTTTTCATTTCGTGTGCGTTTCGGATTTTGAATTTGTTTCGATTTGCATGTTCGTTGAGCCGATTGATTTCGTTGCATGAGGGTTTTGGATTGTTGAATCGAATTGGACTGAAATTCCTGTTGATTATGGTTTCACTATTCGATTAATGTGCAGTTTTTATTTTTTATTTTTTGTTCATTGATTTGTTCGGATGAATTGATGACGTGTTGCAAATCGTTTAATAGAGTCGTGAAATTTTGATTTTTGTTACTCACTCATGCGTGACTCGTTTTTTCTTTGAAGAGTTCGATCATCATTTTTTTATTTTTTTTTTTTGTTATTGGAAAGCTATATGAAAGCTGACAGTTACTATTGTGGGTTGTTTAAAAGATTTTGTTTGTACGGTTTGGTAGTTTTGATTTTGTTAGATGGTATTACTTTAAGTGTACTGTTGTTTCTCTAGATACGCAAAGGGTAAGTCCACAACCGAAAGTTGCGGATCTGCCTGCGCTTGTTGTCGAACAAGGTGATGGTTCTAGCTCTTCTGATGCGGAGGGAGGGAAAGGTGCACGGAACTTTAAACTGGCGGAATTGGTTGCTGCGACAGAAGATTTTAAGAAGGAACACTTTCTTGGCGAGGGAGGGTTCGGAAAAGTTTATAAAGGTCTGATACAGGATACTGGACAGGTCAGTTGGATTTTGGCATCGTATGACTTGTATGGCGTTGTTCTTGCTCTTCTGTTTATCACACGGTTTCTTTTGATTTGATGTTTCATTTGTTTGGTTGATTTGATGTATAGACGGGCATTGTTGGCTTTTTTGGTGCTAGATTTTGATTCAGTTTGTTGGATGTAATGTAGGTTGTGGCGATCAAGCAACTTGACCGCGATGGATTGCAGGGGATTAGAGAATTCTTGGTTGAAGTGTACACACTATGTCAAGGTCAACATGAAAATCTTGTGAAACTGATTGGCTGCTGTGCTGAGGGAGACCAGAGGCTGTTAGTCTATGAGTACATGGCACTCGGTTCATTGGAGGATCATTTGTATGGTAAGTCTGTCACAGCTAACATGCTTGATTTTCTCTAGCTGCTTTCAGTAAAAGTTAACTGCCGAGTTTAATTTTTACAGGACGCTATGCCAAACCTCTAAGTTGGACCACTAGAATGAAGATAGCAGCTGGTGCGGCAAGAGGCCTTGAGTATCTGCATACAAAAATGAATCCGCCGATTATATACCGTGATTTGAAGTGCTCAAATATTTTGCTTGGAGAGGGATATCATCCCAAGTTATCCGACTTTGGTTTGGCCAAAGTGGGACCTTCAGGAGGAGAGACCCATGTTTCTACCAGGGTGATGGGCACGTATGGATACTGTGCACCTGAATATGCTATGACCGGGCAACTCACATTCAAGTCGGATATATATAGCTTTGGTGTTGTTTTTCTGGAGCTTATCACAGGCAAGAGGGCCATCGACGAAACTAGACCAGGTGCTGAAAAAGATATTGTTGCATGGGTTAGTATCCTTTATCTTTTTCCCTTGAAATTTTCTGTTGGTATCATTAAAAAGCGCTGGTCATTGTCCTGTAAGAGGTGTCAATGGATATATCTTATGGAGTATAGAATTTTACCATTATCTCTTTCTATTGTGCCTAAGATTCTAGTGCTCAGTATCTTAATTTTTGAAAGTCTTGCCTTTGATGTGCAACAACCCCTTTTAACATTCCGAATTGGTTTTCCCAGTGTAACTTAATTGATTTAAAAGTGAGCCAGAACCAATGTGAAAGTAAAAGACCTTTCCATATTAATTGGTTGCCTTTCGTTCCTGCTGCTTTTCTATCTTTCTTTTGAATATGAATATTGTAATCCTATTCAGACCGAAATTGTATGTGACATTCCGTGCAGAGTTAGTTTACTGCGAACAGCAGGATATTTAGATGGTCAGGACTCTTGATATCACATGCAGTACATGGTGTAAGAATAACTGGTCCAGTTTATTCTCATTTTGTTCCTTTGGAGTCATTGATTTTTACATCTCAGTCCTCAGAAGTCAGAACTGGTAAAAAGAATGAACTCATCTGATGCACACCATCTGTATCTGAAGCATGCTCTCTTTAATGAAATAGTGAAATCTCTTAGAAGTACTTTCGAAGTTCTAGTTTTACTTTCTGACTCAACACGTTCCACTCATTGCTGTTCTTATATTTCTACAGCACACATTTTGCTTATCACCGGGATTGAATACTTTAAACAATGACCTTGTAAATATGTCATCATAGTGTTTAGCATTCCAGCAATTTGTGTTGATGAATATCTTTAATCAATGCAACATTTCTTTAGATAGATGCTACCAAAGATAGTTTTATAGATGTCTGTTGTATTGGCATGGGAGTCTCTCAGCTATGGGTTGATGCCTTGATGGTATAGTCAACTATCTATTTTTTTAAGTCAACACATGTGGTGCTGAAAGACTCATCTGCGCTCGTGTAATTTTAATTGTTACGAAGGAAATCTTGAAATGTTTCTACCAATCTTCATGTGTTTTCTGTTGTATGGCAATGTTAAAGTTTAATTTGGAAAGGTAGACTGACAATGTTTGTTTTCAGGCCAGGCCATTGTTCAAAGACCGTAACAAGTTCCGTCGAATGGCTGATCCTGTGCTACATGGCACTTACCATACCCGTTCCTTGTACCAAGCTCTAGCAATTGCGGCAATGTGTGTTCAAGACCAACCTCACTTGCGTCCACAGATTGGAGATATTGTCACAGCACTGAATTTTCTGGCGACGCAGAAGCATGAGTTTGACAGTTCTTCGACCCCAGATCCAGAAAGGAAACGGCGGAGTTCTTCCCATGGAGATGAGAGAGTCTTACCAAGCTCATCTAGATCTTGTTAGACCAAAATGTCGTAAATCAAGTAAAGTGTGTTCCTGAGCCGCTGTCAGGGGCGGAACGAGAACTTACCCCGGGCTAATAACAACTGTTTTGAAAAGACACACAGAAAATGGAAAATTATGTTTACCTATATAGAAATATTAAAATCACAGAGTACTATACCCTTTTTCTTTTCTTTTTTGTTTATTCCAAAATCGACCCGGGGCTCAAGCCCTACCTGCCCCCTCGGCCCACCCCTGCCTGCTGCTTTCACATGCACTACCACCTATAACTTGATTTTGTTATCAAGGCAATCTACTGTAACTGAGAGTTAAAGGAGTGTCCATATGTAGTGAATCTGCTGGTGAAAAAAACGACAGTTTCGAACATATGAACTGTTTTCTACAGACCGAACCACATGTAGCTGATGCTACTACAATTTTGTGCCCGTTCTGTTTCGCTGACTGGCGGGGTTGAGGATGTTTCCAGGCCTTTTTTTTCTGTATATTGTAGGTTTTTTGTTTCTTTTCGAGAAACTGGATATTGATTTCCCGTGTTTATGCAGTTGGTTTGGATTGGACATGAAATAAACCAGTTACAGCATATAATCCGATGCTACTTAGGTTACCAACTTACCATTTGCATTGAGTTATCAAATTAGTCATAAGACTCATAACTTGAGTACTTGGGTTGCAGTTTGTACGCTAGTCTCATCTAGCACAAGGTCCAAGTGGTAAGTACTTTACGTTCTAAACTTCCAATACTAGCTGCGAATGGGTTGACGAATATATTTTTACTTTTACGCCTTTAATAACATTCACATTCTATTTAACAAAGCGTTTTAAGTCACAACATTGTTTTAAAAGAAAATAAAAAAGTAATCTTATAATACACTTTATAATATTAATTTGTATACTTCCTTTCCTCCGTCTCGGGTTCATATTTCTACGGAGTCGAATATAAATTTAATTGAAAAAGTGAATAAAGTAAGAGAAATAGTGATAAAGTAGGATAAATGATGATTTAAATAGATGAGAGTATTAGTTTTCTCTTTATCTGAGGATTAGTGGCAACTTTCACTTGTAAGGATATTGAGTCAATCTGTAGATTTCTAACGAACTCGTGGTCTATGTGAGAGAAACAAATGCCTAGGGTCTTTTATGTAATTACGTAAAATAATCAAAGTGGGGCCCTGCACCAGCTAAACTAACTCTAACTGCAAAACAATACATTTCCCGCCTTCCTTCAGTCAAAAGTCATATACCAACGGAATTTTCAGTCAAGGCGGAGTTTTGATGGTTCAGACTTCAGACTAAGGTTATCTGGCAGACTGGCACGGTGTGATATGACGTTTACTTGAGTGATCTATATGATACGAGAACCGGATGTATTTTTACCGGTATCCATTACGTGGAAGATTAGTCTAAACCAACAATACAGAAACGTTTACGAAATCGCTCTCCCAACTTATAAACGTTTGTGAAGGGATTGATCTCCCAACTGGTGTTTTGTAAATTTCAACAATTCCTTTTCAACTTGGAGTGATTCTTAAAGTTACAATTTCTGCAGGAAATGCAGGCAATTTTTAACATGAATTCACTATTTTCGAAAGGTAGATTACATGGAAAAAGTACCTACGTTGATTGTGTGTGCCTATCTCAGATTAGCAATTCTACATTCAGCTCAACCACAGGCATGATTCAAAACGGCTATTTGGGTCACATTTTCAGATACTCCCAAAATTCGAAAATCTTGCCAAAATGTGATTCTCAGATGAAGTAGATCTTTGATGGTTCCTCTGCAATCAAAATGCTGAGCCTGTGGCGTTTTATTTTTGTTCGTTTTCGTTCTGAAAAGGAAGATCTTGTAATATACGCAAGCCTCTATGGTGACTACCAACTACAACTCCGTAGTTTCGCCTACTCTGCAGTTTCCTACCCATAAGTACATAACTGATTCCTTCCTTGAAGGCATGACTCTGCCACAGTCCCTCCTAGGTGCCTGCAACACATAACCACATTTGATTGCTTGCACGTATAATTATAATGTGAATCGATACATGTGCGAATTGATAATGCAAGTTTATGATTTTTTTTGTAGTAAAATTGAGCAGTGAGATATGATTAGACTTACTCTCAGCCATCTGCCGCTATCAGGCTTTTTCAAGACAATGACAGTATTGATTTTCTCAGGTGAATCGGTCTTCCACTTACAGAGAGGATATGATTCTTTATACCGACTGTATATCCCGATTATCTGTTTCCTACTCTTATCATACTTCACCGAGCTCAAGTAAAACAAGAATGGTTTCTGGCAGGGGTGCCTGGCGACTGGCCTGGTGTTGAAGGCATATGCAGTGTAATCCGCTCTTTTATACCAGTTCAGGAATGTTCTTGTAGGCATTTCGAGTTCTCTTGGAGATAATTCTCCCCTGAAGATTTGCACGACGTAGCCCCATGATACAGAAATCGACCAGTACCTTTTCTTGTCATAGCAGATCGACTGCTGTATCACGCTAGCTGAATCCTGTTCGACAGACTTGAAAAGCTTCTGTAGTCCTTGAACTCTTGTCAGGCCTGGAAATATCGGATCGACTACGTCTAAATGGTGAAGTGAGACTAATGGTACTACCGGATGCGCTCCTAGAAGGCCTAATAGGTTTCCATACACATCATACTGCAATACAAGAAATCAATTTACGAGTCTTTCTTTGAATCTAGAAGCATTGAACAGATACCAACGCGGTTTTTGGCCATAAACAAGATCCAAACATACCTGATGAAAGCCGATTTCTTTAGATAAAGGCACTCCAAGCTCAGCCATACAAGCCTGAATCCTATCATCACTGCCATACAAACCAGGATACCGTTGAAGACAGCGATCCTGCATCTTGGCAAGCTCCACCGCAAGAGGGTAACTTATTGCAAACCCTCCTCCACCATATGCCATAGCGTACGAAAAGAAAATGTTCTGAATATGACTCTCAGACGAAGTACCGATATAGTAATACTGATTATGATCATACTTACGAAGCACTCTCAACAAATTCTCCACAATGAAAACAGTATCATCATCCCCCATCACAAACCACCTCACATCCTTCATCCCTAGCCTTAGAGTCTCCGAAACCACCCTCGATATCCTCAATGCCGCCCTCTTCCCCTGTCGATTCGTGTACTGAAACTTGGTCGTGTTTTCAGATATACGAATTTCCGGCAATGCTTCCCCTTTCATGATAGGCACTTCCTTATCCAACCACACAACACCTCTAGTCTCATTTTTCCTCCACCACAACTTTATGTACTCTTTTCGCTTCTTCCATAGGATGGAAGACGCGGCAATGCCGAATGCAACGTGTCTCAGCTGCGTATTATCACGTGCCAACAATGGGGAATTAAGCGGCCGCGTCAGGGAGATGTTAGGATGTGGAGGGGGCGAAATGCTCGCAACACCGATCTTTTGTGAAGATAAGGAGCTGCCTTTGGAAATGTCATGATCTTTAGTGAAGATGAGCTTGGAGGAGTAGAGGGCATAGATTAGGATCATGGAGATGAAGAGCCATGTGATGGAATTGCGCATTGTGGTGTTGATGGTGATGATTGGAGATGCACAGCAACATGAATGCTACTAGAGAGGAACAAGAACAAGTGAGTGATGATAGATGAACTTCCATTGAGCAATGTTCGGATCTATGACAAATAAATTTCTTGGATTTTTATTTGCATTTTACCTTTTCTTAATTTTAATAACACTTTGTAAAGGATTACTTTTGTTACAAAATTAGAGTAATGTACTTGCCACAAATACAAATTATGATATTTAGTAGACATCAACAACTAAGCTAAAAAGGAGCTATTTTTAGTGGGCAGATTATTATTCTTGCGGGTCAAAAGGGTCCAATTAGAACCAACAAAGGTAGTTATTGAAAAGAGGAGGAATCAGATACGGGTGAAATTCTAAAAATAATTTTTTTTTTTAAAAAAAGAGCCTAAGCTCTCGGATTATATATATATATATATATATATATATATATATATATATATATATATATAT
>JAYMSP010002203.1:0-25581 GCA_036897095.1 Plantago elongata
GCAATATATATCCATAAGTCACTATTAGTGTGTGTGATACCAGAAAACCTTTGGACTTATTTCAGAAAGCAAGTCTTGTCTTTATATTACTTATCATAAAAATGGTAATAACACAAGAACCAAGACATGTTTGACTCTCAGAATTGTGTATAATGTAGCACTATCTGGTTCTCACAAACCTTCGTGTCTTAAATGGTTTCCTAAATTTCGGTTTCAGAAAAATCCATTGGATATGTGACCTGTCCATAGTATTCGAGATATAGCATAGTATACTTATGTACTATATACCAGCTTGTCTTTCTGGATCTATCTTCCCATAAGATTAAAGGCTTTCTGAGTCAAGTCTCATAAACCTTGATGTCCTTCTTTATCAGATAGGCTTTCTGAATACCTGTTTCTGAAACATATCTCCTTTTTCTCTTGATCCTTTCCAAATTCCATTGAAGACTTAGAACTTTTCAGTTCAGAGGCATCTCCATTAACCCAAAACTATGTCTCAAAGTTAAAAACCTACTTTCCTGGAGTGACTTAGTGAAGATATCAGCAAGTTGATCTTCAGTCAACCTTTAGAATCTCTATATTGCATTTTTCAACATGGTCTCTGATGAAGTGGTGTCTAACATCAATGTGCTTAGTTCTTGCATGGAATAGATTTTGAGTAATCGCAATTGCACTTGTGTTATCACAGAAAATGAAAGTTTTCTCTTCATTAAGGTCTTAGTCTCTGAGTTGTTGTTGTATCCATAAGATTTGAGTAGCACAACAACCAGCAGCAATATATTCAGCTTATGTGGTAGAAGTAGCAATTGAATTTTACTTCTTGCTAAATCATGAGATAAGTCTAGTTCCATAAATTCTTGAGGTACTTTTCCTATCAATCCAGCAAAATCAACATCTGAGTAGCCAACCAAACTCAATCCACTTTCTTTAGGATATCACAGTCCAACTTCTACAATTCCTTTAACATACCTTAATATCTTTTACATTGTTGAGTATTCTCATGGTTTGTTAAGTAGCAAGTTGATCTTCTACTTCCCCCCTCTAGATATCTAGAGATTGTTACCGCCATTTGATGGCCGAACTATGTTGGTTAAGTCTTAAAATGCAAACTGATTGATGGAACTTTGGTAAAGGTAGCCAATGTTGGTTTTAGACGGATGTCGAATATCCTTGAGATTATATGCAGGTTAGCTAATGAATAAGACTTTGAATACATTAGTCTATTTTCAGACTAGGGATCAAGAACAGCTAGGAAATTAATCTGAAAATCATATCTGATTTTTAACGGTGTGGCGAAAGAAACATGTCACAGTCAGACTTCATGTTCGAAAAAAAAAAAAATCTATTGACAGAAATGTTTAAGCCTCTCAGTATTATACTGCTGGAGTATGGAAATGTAAAAATCATACCTGTATAAATGATCCATGTATGTACTTATATATGCAAATGCTAACTTTTTCCTGTCAAAATGATAATTACATACACATCTGCACCTCATAAATGTCCCTGTTAAGGACATGGTAATCATGTGACATTTTTAAGTCCTCATTCTTATATGATTCTAAAGAGGAGCAAGAGTGTTGAAATGGTCCCATGCTTCCTGCATCAAAACCAAATTAAGGTAAACATGTTAATTACTATGAATTCAATCGGCCATCACAGTAATCGTTCTGGGGCCTACACCTCTCTATAAGTTCAGACTAATGAAACGCAACTTTTTCATACTGAACTTTAGGAAACATGTAATGTGTACCTGAAGTATGTCGAAGACCTTTTCAGCGATGTACTTGTCGGACGCTTGTGCACCTTTCTGCTGCAGTTTATCTGGATGCAACCGTAGTAGAGCTTTCTGGTATGCTCTCTTTACCGAATTCCCTTCTATTAAATCCATCAGGGGTACCGGTTTCCATCCGCTCTCTTCCCAAAGAACCTGCGCGACAAAACAATGTTAGTATGTAGGTACTGGCTGTTTACCATATTGATCCAAGTAAGTAGATCAGTTTTACATATTGCAAAGTCGAGAGCAGTGAACGAATGTTTCCTTTCTTCCCATATGACCATTGTTGAATTTTAGCATCAATAGCCTGCATTATATTCTAGTCATCAATGGCATTGCCAAGTATAAAATCCATGTTCTGTGGAGGAATGATAATATATACTGAGTAAGTTATTATCTTCCTGTAGAAACACTTACTTTTGTGTCATCAGAACCTTCAACGTCTGTAGGATTCTCAGGATCTTCCGATAGTTCTTCAACCTATTGTGAATATAACAAACTTACATCATATTCAATCCATGAGGGCGAATCAGTGTTATGGAAAATCAGGACGTCACATACCTGGAAATTGTCTTCAAAAGGATCATCTGGATAGTCCAATATTATCTCTGGATCTCCGTTAGGGAGCTCTCCTATAAAAAAAAGTAAGATTGCATCATGATATCTATTATTACTACTAGTTAACCGTTTGAGTATTGATAAGTACTAGTATAGATGTATCCTGTATACTACCTTGTGAAACAACGTTCTGTGTAGCAGGATGATTGAATCGATGGCTTGTACTCCTCCTAGAAGAGTACTGTTCTGGTTTGTTGCTCTCTATACTTTCGTCCGCCTGAAAAATGACAGTAAGGAAAGCTTAGTCTACAGAAGTTCGGAAAGTTTCTTCAATTCAATGGACTGAAGCACGCACCTTGTGAGAAACATCTTCTGCTTCTTTCTCCGTATCTACATTTTCCAATTTTTCGCTCTCCTTTTGGCCTGTGGGAACCTCTCTCCACCTAAAACTCTGACTTCTTTTTGTTTGAATGTCAGCCGGTTTAGGCTTCAAATCGGCTTCCTGGCTGAAAATCTGTACAAACTCCTTTACCTTTCCTGTCCCTGCATCTTTCTTCACATTTTTGCTGGGACGGTTAATGGAATCAGCTCGTTTAGGAGTTCTAAGGGTGCTTTCCTTTTCATCTGCAAGTTTTCCTGGATATTAAAAAATTTAACATAGACCACTTTCAATGTTGGAAACTCATCAGGCTAAACACACACAATATGTTTTTATCAACCTGTAATTCAAGTACAAGCATGTTTACCTTTTTTCCGCTCTAGCTCTGCAGACAAGAGAAAGTCTTTGATTGTCTGAGCCATGTCTCCGTCAATTTTAACCTTTGCGCCAATATCCTGTGATTTCACTGGTTTCGACTTCATAACTCGCGTAGCCTCAACCATATCTTCTTCCACTTTGTCTGATGGTTTTGTTTCTATTTTCGCCTCTTCTTTAGGCATGGAATCTTTCAAGGCCTGGGGTGTAACAGATACAGTTGGCTCACCATGATCAATCTCCACCTCTCCTTTCGAACGTGGCCCATCCTTCAGATTACTATCTTTCGCCTTCGAACCATTTATAACAGTAAGAGGCATTAGCATAGGAACTTTACTGCATGTAGCCCATTTGTATATTGAGAAATGGAACTGATTATCACTGCTCTTTACAACTATAGTCTCCTTCTTCAGCGCTTCAGGGTTTTGCTTTCCACCAGGCAGCATATAATCCTCCTCGTCACTGCTAGACGAATCTTGGTGAGACAACGGGCTCCGTTTCTTGCTTCTAATTTCACCCTGTCCACGAATTGCTTGATTCGAGAATCTAGACAGAGAAGTACTAGGAGAAAGCGGACTATTTAATGCAACATTATTTCCCTTATTCCGTGAAGCAAACACAGGATTCTCTGAGGCTTTCGCTGTTTTCGCAGGAAGACTAGATTGAATATATTTCAGATATATTGACACAAGAACCAGCTGATCCAAAAAGCAATACTAGTATTTAAACATTCATGAAATACAAAAGCGTGTAAGTACCTGAACTGTGTAGGGAGTGAAGTCCCGTAAGGTTCGGCTTTAGGCGTAAAAGTCCTGGTCGGGCTCATGCTTCTCGAACCAGGATTGGATCCAAAAACAGAATCGCGATCCATCCTCCTTGGTGAACTATGAGACTCCTCACCTCCGAATATATCACCGAAGAAATCATCGGCCTGACGACGCCTTCTCGACAGGACTTGTTCTCCAAAAACAGGCTTTTCCACGACCCACGGAGACGAGGCTCTATCTTCCTCGGAGGACTCGACCATTTCACCGAAACTATACCTTACACTAATGTCTTGCGTCGAATACCGCCTGGGTGGACCTCCAAAGACATCATTGAAATCGGTGTCGTCTGAGCTCCCGTAAGGTGTTCTACGCGAGTTTTGGGGGACATCTTGAGGAGAATATCCCATCCATTTCTCCATTTATGGAAACAAGCCTAGCTCTAAGTATTGTAGTTGAATAGTAACAAGACTTGGCGGGAAAGGTGCTGAATTTGAAGATGATTAAGTTTTGAAATGGTATGAGCAGAGTGAAGGTGGGTGGTAATGGAGTTTAACTTGTGCAAATTCATTGAGAAGAATTGGAGAAGAAGAAGACAAGTGAGTGTGTTGAATTTATGTAAACCACAAGATGTCTGAGAGGGAATATTTTTGGATAAGGAGGACAAAAGAGATGAACTCACTGCAGCAAAACCAAATGTTTATTGGCGCCAGTTGGTTCTATTTTTTGTGACAATCAATAATTAAATAAATGAGATCGAGATTGTGTTTTAATGTATATCAGTTGTGTTGGATCGAACGATAATTCTATAATAATTTAATGAAATATGAATGATATATTAAAAACTTATAAAATCGACGATGTATTTGTTATTTGCAGTGAGGACCAGAGTTTGTGCGTCTTGCAGGATAGTCTGTCCTCATCAAGTTGGTACATTTCATTTTCTTCGACTTTCCGGCAAGTTTTTTCTACTCATTAAAACAGAAATTATTTCACCCGTGTCTTCGTGCAGGCAGATAATCAATTACAGGAAAACAGGAAAAATCATATTCATATTTCATTTTAACTATATTAGCAAAATCTTTAGTCTGAATAGTACATCATTGGTCCAAGGACTTTAATTTACCTCAAAAATAATGGCCGGCCGGCTAAACCAGCAGTGGTTTTCAGTCTATTTATACAGTATGACCATTCAAACCAAGTAATTTCTCTTCCTCAACAGGCATATCGACCATCGATACATTATTAGAAGATTTTGAGTTCATTTTGTTCCACTCGTTTTCCACGCGAAAGAACACCCATTGGAACCGACGGAGCATCTCCAGTGCAGTAAATGCAACAACCGTGAGGTAATTGTGGCGAAGATGGGCTGATAACTTGTATGTCCATGTGCAACGCAGGATTAGATTGCTCCCGATAACCCAAAAATAAACCTGAAAAGTTTCAGTCACAAAAGGTTACTTCAAACTGGGAAAGGTAAAACTTAAAGAGACCCAGACCTACAATTTTCACCGAGTAGCAAGCACATTTATTTGCATCCAGGCAACACAAATTGGGACATATAGGCTAGGTGTGTGATGATGCAAATTCTAAGGGTAGCACCTGTAGTCATACAATTTGTTGAAACAAAAACACAGCCACATAAAGGAAATCATACGCAGACATCTGAGGAAAACTTCTGAAGAAGATACTGATTAGTAACAGGCAAGTGACAAATTGTAAGCAGGTAACGAGTTAATGCTCACCCATTTCCTGTTGTACATCAAGTGAGACAAGAAATGCGGTCTGCTAAACTTGAAAATTCGAGTGAAGCAACTGCAAAAGAAAAGAAAACATAAAATACAATTCAATCAGCTCCGACCATATAAATACTCCAATGGAGGACAAGTAGTTACCTTTCAAGATGAAATTACTTGAGGTATTGACTATTGAGTATCAAATTATACTAGAAATGAGAAATCAAGTATACAGAGTTTTTTAGTGCATTTACCTCAAGTCCCAATCTCGTGTGATATCCCAGTAGAAAGAGTACAAGGAATTCAATACACTTGAAAGAAGCCATAAAGGTCGATAAACACCTGTCCAATTGTCGGGCAAAACATGATACTTGAGTGCTGAGAGAAATATAACCGGTACTGCTGTTGAGTACTTTAAGGCTGAAACAAATGTAGATCAAGTTAATGATGGAGGAGAAATACATTATCCAACCAGCCTAAACAAAGCAAACATGTCTTCCCTATGCTAACTTCTCAACAACAAAAAATCCGCCCTTGACCTGATAAAAGAAGAGAAGAATGAGAATATACCATTTAAAAGAGAAGTCTTTTCTTTTGTATCCTTGTACTGCCGAAGGCATTGGAAGAGACGGAAAAAGTAAGGCAACACAAGAACAATAGGTATTGCAACAGAGTGACTTCCACAAACAGAATCGGCCTCAAACCAGGCGATTGTAGCCACCTACATAATATAGATATTATGTCAAATATGTGAACAGCAACATTCAAGCGATACTGAAGTTAAATAAAAATTGAGAAAATGAACTGAATTCACAAGAAACTCGGACAGTCAGGCAGCAACAATTTTCAAGGCATATAGACTTTAGAACCCAAGTGCCAACCACATGGTTAAGGCTTCACAAAAATTCCGGTCAGTTTGGAACTGACATATAATGAGATGTTTAGGTAAGAAATAAGAATTGTAAAAATACCTGTCGGTGGACCATTCGACAAGCGGATCGCTCCAAATCGGAGAATACCTGCATGGTTAAGAAAATACAAGATCAAAAAAAGTGGTCGTGTAAATTAGAGTAACGGAAGTAACAATAATTGAAATCACACTCTCTTTCTGTTTAAATTGTAATGGGCAGGCTATCCAAACATTTGTCACTATACTAGCAAAGTAACTGGAACTCTGAAAGATATCAGCTATATTGTGACCCACTCCCATAATGACATCATGCTTATTACAAAATGACATCATTCTGAACATGATCCTTATATATGTATGGAACTTCTAATTTCTTTCCCAAATCCATGGATTACATAATGGTCCAATGATGTGAAGGATCCAACCAGAAAAATGGAAAAGGTTAAGTAGCCCAACTGCTACGGATTAGAAAGGTGATGTTCTCTGACATAATAAGAAGCACCAAGATCCAAACTGACCAAGAACAACTAGCAAATGGGCCTTAAATTTCAGCATTTACATCAAGAATCAACAAAGAGATCACAGGTGATTTTAAAATGAAAAAACTAACTTCAGTATCACAAGAACCATGCAAACTAATTATTGAACACCAAATGATACATGTCAAAAACAAAATGCATACCTTTGACATTGAGGTAAATATATCAGCTAAAAAGAAATCAGCAAACGTAATTGCCTGTGATAACAAAGTAAAAACTGTATGAGAATGAATACTGATTCAATGATGAAGCATTACAAGACAGAATAATAGATATAGATAGAAACAAAACATACAAGAAGCACATAGATATGTTCGTGTAAATTAACACCCAAAATAGAAGCTGGCAGGAAGTGGCATATAAAGTACAGAAGACATGTACACTTGAGCTCCAATTTTAAGCTCTATTGAGAACTTGATGGAGAGTGGGTAACATACTATCAAGGGAATTAAGAATTGAAGCTAAAAGCATTCACTTTAAAATAAGCTGCCTTGTTTTAAGACTGATGTATTCACTAGGAAAACATTAGAGCATGATCTGTTCTACAAGATACATACAACATACGGAAGAAAATGCCGGGAAAATGCAAAAATTGGAAATAAGAAATTGAAGGGTGAATAAGATAAAGCTAATACAACATGTTTCTCAGGACAAACATCATGTTACCCCACAATGTAAACAACATCAGGTTATTGTTAGCCAGAAGCCAGAAGGAAACAAACATTTTCAAAAGGTTGGTACAAGCAAATACTTTCTAAGGAGATGGACATAACGGTTATCAACCTCTCCAGTCAAAAATTTAGATTGGATTCCAAATACCCAAGCTTCTTAAAAAGACATTCATTCAAACTAAATTTTCATTCGCTCCAGAATCTTCAGAGAGGAAAATTATTCCATAAATATAAAATTATTTGTTCCAGTAGTTCGGAAAATGAACATATTGAGATTCTTGGTAGAAACCACGAAAAGATAATACTCAGAAGTATCGTTCCATGAACCATGAATGACAAGTGTCATAAAACCTGCATCTGCTGAAGTAAATCAAGGACAAATAGAGTTCGGTGAAAGTCCTACCACTTCATAAACTAAGCATCACACAACCTACATCCGATGCAGTAAATGAAGTCCGCAAGAGCTCGGGCGTGAAAATCACAACATCTATCCAAACTAGCTATCTTGCCAAAAGCATATTATGACATTGCAAAAATAATTGTAAAACTTGCCTGTAATGGGAACATTATGCGCCAAATGGTCCTCAACAAAAAATAGCGAGATGACAAATAGAAGATATCAAAGGGAAATATAAGGGTCATTGCAACAGCAGCATACAATAGTACCTGTAACAGCCAAAAGACATTTGTATCAGCAGAATAATTAATACGGATACACAGTGATATGACACAAAACACATCAATTTTTTCATAGAACAGGCCAGATCTTTTTTTAAGGTTTGAAACAATAGAAGCTAATATGGTAGGAAACTACAACTAAAAAGAGTTCATATTACTCGAGCAGCAAATATATGTGCTTGCATGGTGCGTGCGTAAATACATAATAATATCATCTAGTAATGATTATATCTGACGTATTAACTTCTACCATCATATCTTTATTGAAACTGACTGCTGATGCAAAATATTTGTCCGAGCAATTTCCTTTTGTACAGCGTCTATTTATTTCCATAATACTCCAGGTTAATATTTTTCTAACACCCGAAAGGATATTGCATGCAGGCAAATGTGGAAGAATTAACATAATAGAATGGAAACAGACTACCATTACGCTAATATAAATTGTAGAAGTAAAAAATGCCATGTTCAAGATTCAACAATTTTTGGCGTAGTCTGTAGCACATGACCAATCAGACACTAGGAGAAAGAATCCATTCATATCAAACAATCACTTCTATTTTCCCATTTGATGTTTGAGAACAAAAGATTGAGATAAATGGAATAGAAAAGGAATGTTATCCCAATAAATGAATAATCAAGTAGAGGAGGCATCTATTACACTGGTTGGGAAGCAGCCAACGATACTTCTCCATGAGAATAAAGATACAGGTATGAGGTCATGCTAGTTGGGACAATTATCGTCATCCAGGTAGCACACTGAAACAGTTAAGTAGTAATTAGAAATGAATAAACATCTTGTAGAAAATAATGACAAGAGTCACAGGCAAACATTATTCAATCATTAAGACCATTAATCATTTATCAGAAGTACATCCAAGAAAGAATTTGATTTCCAATTCAAATCCTGAAGCAACAATTTATCAATACAGCTGTAATAAGATTTTCAAATCCAGTGGCATTGGTCACTGAAGCATTTAAAACTCACAATGGTTTTCCTGAAATGGTGGAACATAATTATCTAGTTGTATGTGAATAAAATACCCCAGAGTAATACTGTAATATTGATGGCAATGCATTTGTTAAATCAAAAAACATTTGAAAAAACAAAGGTGAAAAGTTAGTGCTCATAGAAATCTCATACTATGCATTCTAGATTATCATGATAATTAGAAGCAGGTTGCTTCAATATGTACAGTGCGGACTTCTTAAAAATCTCAAACAACCAAAATTGTGGAAATATCAGAAAGGCATATGACAGCTTCAAAGACAAATAGATCTAATGGAAACAAATACAGGATCATTTACTAGCTCAAAATATCACTTAATCAAGTTCCGCAGTAGTCATACCTTCCATATTTCTCTATGGGTGAGATGATTTTGGTCCAAGTCAAATATTTTGGTATAGCCAATGTTGGCCTGGGAAAAGACCCATAAATTTATTCCCCAGAGCCAAACCATCATCGTCTGCATTAAACACCAATTACAACGTCAAAAGGAGGTTGATCCCTTATAAAGGAACACCACATATGCTTCATAATAAGGACAAGTTTTACTGACCACAAGAAGGAGTGGATTATAATACAAAAAGGCCTCGTACAAGAATAAATCCCGCAGGTCAACGCTCATTCTCATGACTGAATCCAATCCAATCTGCCAAAAGTTGCAGGAATAGATGCTTACTATTTGCAGACTAGAAAATTATTATCCTCCATGAAATTTTACAGATCCAGCTAATGAGAATCATGATTAAATAGAAGATAAGCATACATCAATATTTACAGGTGTATCAAATGAACATCAAAAAGTGACCAAGTAGCAAAAGAACATGTCAAGCTCACCTTGCAACAAATGAATCCCCAGATGAAAAATAGTAGTGCCTGTAAATAGAGTTCCATTAAAAATGATGATAATGGAAAAAACAAGTTTCAGAGACATACAACAGAATTAGCATGAGCGTGACAAGAATGACTGTGCGAGCTGCTCCCGTGAACTAATGCATGCATTATTAGGCTATAGCCCTCTGTTTTGAAGAAGAATTGTCAACATTTGTTGAGCAGGCGGAAATAGGAATCTCGAATTCCTAAGGGCTAATAAATCATCTCAATTCACATGAGATAGAAAGAGACAAAAGGAGCTCAGCATTACATGCATGTAACACCATCTTGTTCAACAATAGCATCAAAATAGCATACTTGTTTCTTTTATGTTCCTTTTAAGGACAGAAATGCGTATTCTAGCCACTAGAGCAATTGGAAGCAGGAAACAAGTTATCGAAAATTCTATGTCAATTGTCTGTGCCAATAGCAAGAGGAATCAGCATTCCCGTAGATAGCAGGACCACAACTCTCCAGAAACCAACAAGACAACTTGTGCTTCTCACGTAAGATGTTCAGAACCAGGCTTTTGCTTCATTTCCGTATTCAAATAGCAGAATGTAGCCTGTTTTTCTATTGAGAAACATTCCCAGCAGACTTCATTGTCATAAAGGGTAATGGAAAAGACCAATTCTAAGAAAATATTACTACTATTGCTGCCCAATTTTCCCTTCTCCGTGATTGGTAAGCTTGAGAATCTTAGTAAAGAGAAAATTGACATGCTTATGGTCACTGCAGAATTTAAACAACATAAACAAAGCTTGTTAAGAAATGAAAAGATTCCCAACTATAGACGAAAGAGAAGGATAGAGTATAAGAGAATACTTGTTTTAACCATGTTCTGAACAACTTACAGAAGTGCCACAATCATAAATCACAATGTCTTTTCTTTTCTACTTGGTGTTAATCATTGCTTAAAAAGCCGTTATACTAGTATGTTTATTAAGTATAAAGAATACGTAATTCTCCAGTGTTTAGTTATGCCGGTGTTCAGTTCAAAGTGGAGTGGTAATTGGTATGGTTCGACTTCATTTGTTACCAAGGGAATGTGGTTGTGATCAGCTTCCTGCTTGATGTTACTTTGGTCTATATATTCAGACGGTGAATGTTATGTGTCAGTCAATCAATCAGGGAAGAACAGGGGAAGGAGCCAGAACGATACTCAGTAATACTATATGATATGTCACAGGAAAGATGAGAACTGAACAGGAGGGCATAAAGATTTAATACTCATCTGGAGGGGCACAAGAACTCTTCATATCGCTGTAATAGGGGAGATAATGGAAATTTGTTCCCCTTGGTACGACACCACACACATAAAACCTAAATGGAGAGACATTTACAGCTAGCTTAATAATTTGATGAAACCATCTTCCAATTCATAAATGGTAGGAGATGATGAATTAATTTACATAGGACGTTCACAAATCATTCCCTCAATTGCTCCACGTCAGTCTCACTTTGTCGAAAACAAGGGAATGAGCTCACATAGCAAGTTGACAGTTGGCACAATAAAAGGTGGAAAAGTTCCAACTCTTTTGAGAAAAAATGAGTCTCCCACAGCAAAATATAAGTTGCAATTGCATAGAATACTATGACATTGATTTCCTGTCATAGAGGTACCTTTAATCTCCACAGTAAAACAGGAGAAGGCATCATTGCCACGCTAGTCAACGGTATGTTTGGCCCCTTCATTTCATCAGACTCAACAGGAATTAAAAAATCTTCTTCAGTGCTACTTCCGAGATCAGTACCTAGCAGATTATACAAATTATGACTGAGCCATTATTACATGTACTTAGGTAAAGACAAAAAAATAGACAATAAGTCCTAAAAATTACTTAAAGACATACCGATATCATATACAACAGGACGGCTTCCAGATTTCCGTAAATGTGGACTAGTGTTAGGAACAGAAATGGGGCCTCCAAACATAGATGGAGGAGAGAAAGGGTACGGGCTATAAGCAATGAAGTCTATAGCCAAGTACCAAAACTGCAAAAAAAAATTTAAAAAAATTATACTCATCTTGGTTTAGCAAGAAAATCAACATCATTTGCTGATAGGTCATAGAAAAGTCCGATAAGCATTTCCTGGTATGACTGCCAATCATCCTTAACTAGTATCTCAACAATATATGACCAGATTTAAGCATGAGTTACTACGCCAAAAGTACTGTCAGGTAAAGGAATGTGCCATAAACATGAATCAAGCACCTAAAAGCTAAGAGAGCTTCTTAGTTCTTACACTATCAGAGCAATAGACATGCTTCAAAGAAAAACCTATATGCATTCATATTGATAATCAGATGATGTGCACGTGCCAGAAAGAATCAAGATTCCAGATGTCATCATTATCTTGTCTAATCTTAATAGATTTTCTATGTTTTGGTGCAAAAAAAAGTAGAGGTGATGATGCATCAACATATGTACAATATTAACTCAACAAACAGAACTCCCAAACTGAACTAGCACAATGTTTCAGAATTATTCTTCTCCTTCTCATACTAATATAAACTAAATTGCTACAGATCCATTTCAATCGCAGTAAGGTCCACAAAAATCAAAGTTTTTTTTTGGAGAATTTCACACCCAGATGCCGATCTCCGTTCAAGCGAATTTCATATATCTATAAATCTCTATGTGCTTCTATAAATTCAAGCAACAGTAATCTAGGTGTGAATTTCTAGTTCCCGTAGTTTTCTCAAAAAACTTCCACTAAATCCACTCTGTCAACCGTAACCAAGTAACCACAAACAAGACCATATTTCAGCTCAAACGTAACCGGAAAACAAACGCTTGAATCAATTCATAAATTCATAGCCCTGCTCTCATTATCACATAGCTTACTCACAGTATACAACTCTGATTCCACACCAAAAAACAAAAAAAAAAACAACAAATCTACAGGCTATTCTGCAACAAGCATCAAATTTCAGAAAGAAATCCAAAAGTTAAGATTTATAAAGCGAAAAGAGACAATGTGGTACAGATTCAAATCAGAATTAGGAGACGGAAAGAGTAACAATACCTGAATTCATACAAAATCACGTTTGTGAGGGATCCAGATGTGGTTGAAGATTGATCGAAGCGATTAGTTATGGTGTTGTTTTCAGTGTGAGATTCAATTCAAGGAGAAGAGAAATGAATGAAAAGTGTGAGCTTTAGGGTGCAGTCTAAGGAATTTTCAGTTACATCTATTGTTTGCTTGTATATTTCTTTACTAATTTATCTTTTTTTATTTTATAACTTACTCAATTTTTATTTCATTACTTTAAAATTAAGTTAGACTACAACTTTTCATGGACTTACATTTCAAATCACTACAATCTTAATGTTAAACGTGTATATTTATCACTATAAACACTTTCAAGTCTTAACTTCTTATTGCCATATGTCACGTCATCATTTTTTTTTAAAATTTTAATTTTGTCCAATTTAAAATGTTTATAACTTGCAAAATAAAAATATAAAAAATAAATAAAAATCACTAATAATTTTATATTTTCGAAATCCATAAATAGAAATCACTTTCAAATATGTTTGAATTATTATTTTAATAAGTATAAAAATTACTAATAACTTTATTTGAATCTTAATAAATTGTAAAACAATTCTGAAAATACAATACTACAAATTTAACTTTTAAACACTCTTATAAATATCTTGAATATGTAAAAATAATTATTTATATTAAAAAAATATCCTATATCCAAATTTGATGCTCGATACTCATGTTCGATGTCCATTATACGTATTCGATGCCCGTTCTCCGTGTCCGATGCACGGTACCTGTATTTGATGTCCGGTATATGTAAGCAACGTCCAATAACCGTAACCATTGCATGTCCGGTGTATGTGCTCGATGTCGAATTCGGTATTTGAATTCGATGCTCGATACTCGTGTTTGATGTCCGATATCCGTATCCAATGTCCGTCACATATGTTTGATGTTCGGTATCCATAAGCAATGCCCCGTAATCGTATCCGTACCCGATGTCCATCATCATATCCAATGCACGGTACCCATATTTGATGTCCGGTAACCGTACCAATTATCCGGTAGTTGTGTCTAATGCCCAGCCCTCTTACCCTATCTGATTATCATATCATGTTCCTCGTTTGATTATTGACCCAATATAGTAAATTGCACTTTTAAGACTCGTCTTACAATGTATTAAGGTCCAAATAAAGTCATTATTGATTTTTATAGATCTCAAAAAAATAATTTAAACATAAGCAAGAGTGATCTCTATTTATATATCTCGAAAAAATATAGCTGTTAGTAATTTTTATTATTTTTTATTTTAAGTTATAAACGTTTTAAATTGGATAAAATAAAATTTAAAGAGAAAGATAAAGAAGTAAATAAATGAATTAGTGAATAAATTAAACATATGTGCCCACTCAATTATTTTTACATGGTTAGTAAATGAATATATACTATATGACAAAAAATATATGAAGTCGTTGATGGTTTTGTTGGACAAATAAAATTGAAAAAATATTATGGATTAATATGAGTTAGTAAAAAAACTCTAACAACTTTTGTTCTCATTTTGTATACAATAAATTACTTTTTAAGTATTAAACAAATCCAATCTTGAAAATTTATCATAATTTTGACTTCACAAGTACCAGCTTATCACAATTCACATGTGGCATACTACTTTGATACTTAGATATAAGATAATCACCCTCAATTATCACTAAGCAGCCCTACATATAAGAAAAGAGTTGAAAAATATTACTCATTGAACCCAATAATAGAACAAGCCAATAATATGAATGAACTCTAAGACAATTAATGACATTGGGACGAACCCAAAATTTAAATTTTTTTGGGACGAAATTTATATGTATAAGATTATTTTAGAGATTTTAAGAAAGCGTAATCCTAAATTATAAAAAATATTACGTATAAAAATTTTCTCTTACAAATTTAAGTGGGATGAATGTTCCTTTTTAATCTTAATTATATTCATGATTATTTGAATATACTGTTGAAATTAATGAAATCACACTTAAATTTATCTACAGTATTGTTATGAGTGTCATGAGCTAACAAATAGGCTGCCTTATCACATGCACAAACTAAAATTATTAAGGGCCTAATTGGTCAGGCCTCAATTTGATTCGATGAATATTGATTTGGCCTAAAATACACTTCAACTTCCATTTCAATTCCATTTTAAACACAATTTACTAAAATCTCCATTTAAATGTCATGCCAATCAGCCTGAGATTGTTTTAATGGAAATTAATCTCTCACCCGAAGTATCCAACACCATAAAAGAGGGGTGGTACTATTGTTGTACGTTATTGATGACCCTGAACTAGTCTCCTTCAATTTTTGTTTCATTTAAGAACAGTTGACGCGGCAATTTAATTATACACCACGATGGAACAATGTATGAAGTTATATGATATGGGAGTAGAAGAAGAGTAACTAGAAAGGAATGATCAACTCTGTTCATTTTTACAATTGCACAATAAAGGTACATATAAACACCATACAATATTTCCAGCACGGATAAGTTACACAGAAACTTCAAACTGAGTTATGTTTAGTGTTGAATCCTGCTAAAGAGAAGTTGGACACCATATTGCGGTTGCAAGGTGAGAGACTGCATAGGAGCATGTACATAAGAGGGTGAAATCACAAAGGAATAGTGTTGCAGGATCATGGCTAACACAATCTTGGCCTCAACAACAGCCAAATTTTGACCCACGCATATTCTGGGGCCTAATCCGAATGGAAAAAATGATGCCAGATGCTTTCGACGTTCAGCAAATCTCAAAGGGTTGAATTCATTGGCGTCTTCTCCCCATATCTTTGTGTCGTGATGGACAGCGGTCATGGCAATGTAGAATTGCGTGTTAGCTGGAACATTTAGGCCTCCCAGCTTGACGTCCCCAGATGCTTGCCTCGATAGTTGCACTGCTGGAGGGTATAGCCTGAGAGTCTCATTCATGATCATGCTTATCTGCAACAACATAAATTAACACATCACCGTGGAATCTTCTAGACCAATCAAGCAGACAAGTTTGCTGCAACTAAAGAGAAAAGCTACTCTGCTCTAACCAGCAGAACACATAATATTATGTAACAACTGTTTTGGGACGGAGCAAGTAGCCAGTAGGCATCCAGACACGTACACAATACAATTATCTTGTAATGTCATCTACATACAGTTCTCTGTAACATTTCGTTCACCATGGTAATCTTTCAGCTCAACAGTGCAAGTCAGTGTTTCATTTTCGACACTTTCACAAGCAATGAATAATGCTAAAAATTAAGAGTGACTTACCAGTTTAAGGTCGGTTAAATTTTCTGCAGAGGGCAATAAATCTTGCCCGAATAGTTTTAGGACTTCTTCACGAGCACGAATCTGCCACTCTTGGTGTGATGCTAGAAGGAGAAGTGCCCATGTCAAGAAATTAGCAGTCGTTTCCTTTCCAGCAAAGTAGAACGTTTTACATTCATCAATAATTTCCTCCACATCAAGTCTCTCCTCTTTACCGTCCTCGTTCTTGTAAGGAGACAATAGTAATGACAGTAGCGATTTTTGGTTTTCTTTACATTTCGTGCTATCTGCTATTAGTGTTCTTATAGACTGTCGCGTTTCTTGATCTAGTTTCTGCCTCAGCCTGTTTTTCTTGGTTGGTAAAAACCTGCATATTCATTGTTTATTACAGGAGACATGGAATATACACTAAAGTGTACGTACTGTCAAAGAACAGCGTTAGTAATTCCACAAGAATGAAATGTTTGCAAACATAGAACCATTAGTTCACATACACACAAGCATAGCAGTAGGCACTTGCTGATGGAAAAAATGTGACTAAGATACCTGAATCCAGGGATATATACGGTTCGGAAGGCCTCCAAAACAAGGCTAACTTGTCGTTCTTGTAGTTCAAAAATCTGCTTCCCTTTCTCGAAACTGCTACCAAAAGCAGTTCGGGATATGATGTCTGCTGAGAGCTCCTGAACTTCTTTGTGCACATCTATCTCAATCTCCATTTTATCTGCTCTTCTTTCCTCCCATTTTGTTATCATATTTCTAGTACTAGAAACTATTTCCGGAATCCAACCCTGTTCAAGTTCAAACCATATCAATTCCTCCTGTATTACACACATATACTCCAAAGTCCAAACGTCTCAAATCAACATACACCATTTGTACGTTATATCATACTACATTCCTCATTTCTCCTAACAAAAACCAACTTTAAGTTCGCAACAGCCAACGAATTAAGGATATTGGTTCAACAATTTTTATTACAATGTATAATGTTAGAGTGCTATTCAACTTTAATTTATATCCTTAAAATAGAACAAAGACGGACCCAAAATTTAAAGTTCGGAGTCCATATTAAAGGCGAACAATTAATTATTAAATCTATTAATTAAAACAGTTAATTATCAACAATTAATCATCACATCTATTATCCTCTAGTTTCAGTCGAATTTCCCAAAGTTGCAAGGACAAACTTTATTTGAAATATTAAAACTAGGGTTGTACATAAAAATGACCGGTCCGCCGCAACCACACTTACTGGTTGAAATTTTAAAAATTATTCGTTATGGGTCGAATTTTAAATCATCCGTCTCGGACGAGTGGTGGGTGTGGGTGAAGTCGCCCGCCACCCACCCGCCGATGTTATTTATATATTATTTTATTATTAATAAAATATATAATAAATAAGATGGTGATTGTTATTTTTTATCACAAACATTAGTTTAGTAATCTTTCACCTTAAATTTCTATATATAATCAAATGTACTTTTATTTTAAATTTATTGAAAGTTATATTAATTTTTACTTCGCATTTATATATGGTTATTTTATACGTTTAACCCACCTGCCTTCCATCCGCTTAAATGTCAACCATTCGTCGTGGATTGATAAATTGTTCACCTGTGATTTATTATTTTGTCCACGGATTTATTGAAAATTTAGTAAATAATTGCCCGTACCGTACCTGCCCACGTACACCCCTAATTAAACTAAGTCAACTAGCGCACATTTTATGAAATATCAGCCTAAGATAACATTTACCAAACTTTAGACATATTTCAATCGAATGTTTAAAGCGGATGAGCTTATAACATAGCTAATAAACTGGTGCTAAATAGATACCTTGACTCGCTCCATGTTAAAAGCCTGGCTAGTAATCCTCCTATGCACAGCCCACTTGGGTCCCTCCAGCCCAACAAGCCCATCACCCAACAAAACCTTGGACAATGGATTCCCACCAATTTTGCCATACGGCCCATTAGATGTCAAAACATCTTTAATCATGTCTGGATCAGACAAGGCCAGCCTAGGCCTAGGCCCAAACCAATACAAGAAATTATTTCCGTAGAGCGTTGACCATTTGGAGTAGTGTGGCATGACACGATGAGCTATGTCATGTGAGATAGTAGTTTGAGAGACTGGTTTCTTGGACTCAGCGTCGGCGATCATCCGCCGTCGGATCGCGGCGGAGTTGCCGAAGATCGGACGGTAGGGAGGGCCATGGATGCCTTGGTTGTTGAAGTGCTGTTGGAGTTTTAGAGGGGTGTATATGAGTTTGTGGAACAAGTATGTTAGGAAGAAGATTAGTGGTGAAACTAGAAGAATTACTTGGATATACATTCTTACATGTGTGTGTGTTTGTGTGTGCAAGTGTGTGGTTTAGTAATTAGTGAGTAGTGGATTGGTGATGGTCTGATGGATGGGCAAAATGGCGTCTTCTTTTGACTTTTGTTCAAGTGATGAATTTAGTAAGTTAAATGAGTGGGTAGATAGAGATTCCAATGGTTTTTTAAAACTCAAATCTGAGATACAATTCAACAAATACAAACCAGAAAGAAGTGCTCTACTCCTTCCGTCGAGCAAGTCTAGACTGGGTATCAGATAGATGTGGTTCAGAAATGAATTACTTAATTCTAGCTATAGACGACCTCTCCCTGCTTCTCGCCTTTTGACTCCTATGATTCATATCTAAGCAAGTTTTTGCACTGGTTTTGTTCTTGTTTAATTAGTGTTGGTCAAGTGTACTAACTTTACAAGTTTCTTGTATTAACGTGTTCGTCTTTCTTTAAATAAATCCGGCTTGTTAAATATTTCCTTTGAATCCTTACATTTGCAAACAACAAAAACTTATGATGATACAGATCATCAGCCATTGAACATTTACATTGTTAATCAAGTGAAAATACAATCAAATTCGTACAACTTTTTGGCTACTAAAAGTTCCCTGCGTTATATTGAAGTATTAACACGTTAAAGTCGAATGCCCCTACATTGTTTGCTTGTGAATTTGAGTGTTTGTTTGGAATCAATTTGAATGGGAAAAATCAATTTAAATTGACTGCTTTGTATATAAAATGTGCAATTTGAATTGACTTTTTTCGATTTAAGTTGTTTTTCAATCAAATCTTATTTAATACTTAAACCTTCATATATTACAACGAGAATGAACTCCTAAAATCGATCACTCATATAGTTGAAACCTAATTCAATGTTCTAAGTCCTTAATGACTATAAAGACATTCACGGTGAACACAATCTCCCTAACTCAGTGTCCAATTAATAGTTGAGATAATTTGATAGTAACCCAGCCATGATATGGGTTTGGGCATACATCCATGAATCATGAATGAATGTAATAGGACCGGACCTAACAGCAGTTTTAATCTTGGTCCATGACTATATATTGGTGATAACACTCCAGCAAAGTAACATGGTTGCATTAAATTTAGGGTGACATTAAAATGACCCTATTTATATAAATGTAATATTGCGGGTCGACCCTACCTAATCCTATACACTGCGGTTGAGTGATGTGTTCATTACTCACTCTCTCTATTATTAGAAGTAGCAGACTTGGTATGTTTGACTCACTGACTTAAACAGATTTGATACCCCACCCTGAAGATACTATACCAGATATCAATAATCAGTAATTAACGGGATGACGGATTGGTATTGAATTTAAATGGGTATTAAATGAATTTTGGTGAAATTATATTTTGAATGAAATTGAAATGGAGTATCTAAATTGTATTTTAGGCAAAATCACTGTTCATCTAGTCAAATGGACCGATTACAATTACGTAATTTTACGTTTTAATATACAATTTAAATGGGATATAAATTTTTATATTAAAAAATACAATTTACTAAAAAATTTAATTTAAACCGTATCACAAACAATTATACATTTAGATACTTATTATAAACGTGTCGAATCTAATTAAAAACATTTATAAGATAAGAAGAGTGCAGTTTGGTAAGAGGCCACTAAAAATAGTTGTGGCATAGGTTCACTTTATAATTCAAGCCCGATAAATTCATTAATCAGTTAATATATGCAATTAAAGCCTGACAAATTTAACTCTTAGCTAAAACAGTCACTTCATTTTACTTTGTTTTTCATTTTAAGGAATAATCATAAATAATATACTGTGGGTGATTTTATATTGATAAAATTTTAAGAGGTGGTAAAAATAAAAGATATAGTGTAGAAATTGATGATAAATTATGAAAGATAAATAATTGTACTTAACAATATAATAATTTTTAATAATTATTTTGTAAAAGTGCATTAACAATTAGTTTCATTTGTAAAAATGTCATTTCAATTTTGTAATTTTTTAGCGCTTCTTCGCTATTCTCTAGCAACCGGCTACTAAGATTGTATTCTCTTCAACTTAAAATCACATCAGTTCAGTTTAGTTCAATTCGACGTAGTTATAATTTATACCTTAGTTTAATTCAGTTCAGTTCAGTTCAGTCCAGTTCAGTTCAATAAATTCCAGTTGAAGAGAACACAGCTTAAAAAATTATATTGTCCTGTTACAGTGTCATTCACTTTTACAATTTATTTAGCGTTTCATTCTATTCTCCAACAATCGGCTACTAAGAAAGATCTTTCAAATTTTCTCCGCTCACAACATCAAACCACACTCAACACTCCTCCACCCATCACATTTGTTGTTTTCGCATGAAACGTTGTGTGGGTTCTGATCATAACTTCGGCTCAACTGCACGTTATCGCGACTATAAAACTTTGGGTGTGTTTACGACTCGATTTAGTTACTTAATTTCGCAAGCTCGACTGTGATGATGATCGTTAATTTCACTTTGTTCAAGATTTGACTAAAGTGCATGTTGCCAAAATGCTATCTCTCGCTATTTTCGAAGTTAGTCACAATGAACACAGACGATTGTATTTATTTATCCATCAAGCATTTCAAAAGGCATATCCTATATGACTTAAGCTTTCTCTTAAGTCGATAAATATATGCTATATGCATTTGATGCATTAAAATTAAGAATATATTTATATTTTTAGTTTAGATCCGCTATGTTAAATTACCACTTCTCAATCAAATTACAATTGTCCGCTACTAATATGATTTTCTTTGATGGATTTGAATATCGTTCTAATTTTTTTTTTCAACATTTCATGTTATTTTTCTTTTGTTTTTTCAATTACATTTCTTAAGCACTGTTTCAGGACTCTACACAAAGTAAGTATGAATCTCAAATATAATATTTTAACAACATTGATGTATAGACACTACAAGAATACCACAGCCTACCGACGATACATAACGACGAATTTCCTCCATCGTGACTAGCGACGAATCGCTAGCCATTTAAAATTCGTCGCTAAATTTAACGACGGGGAGTACGTTAACTATGTCGACAGATAAGTTTATTTATCGTTATATTCATTGACTTGGTTAAAAAAAGAGAAATTTAATTTGGAAGATCCGTCGTTAGCTAACGACATATAAATTATCCGTCGTTATAAACGGATATATCGGGGAAGAAGCAGCCTTATTCCTCAAATCGCAATTCCTCCATTTTCTCCCCCAACTTCGAACCTTCTCCTCAAATTTGGTACTCCGGCGATTCTTGGTGGGATCTCAAAGCTCGTGCTCCGACGGTTGCATATCTTCCTTCAATTCCAATTTCATCTTAATTACACCGGAATCAAGGTATTTTGGCTAAACTCTTAAGTCCTTAAATTTGGGAATTTTGTTTAATTCGATTAGTTCTTGCAATTGTATGTTGATATGAAGTATATTGTAGTTTGTTTAGCTCATATTAAGTATTGTATGGATGTAAATTGATATATGTATAAAGAAATAGTAGCTAAATTAATTTAATTTAAAATATTAATATGTAGTAGGATTATATTAAGATGTAGTTGAGTGTTATAAAACCGTTAATTATTTTTGATTTTGGGAATTATATTGATTTTGGCTAAGCTTAGTAATTGTTTGTTTACGGTAGTATACTAGGTATGCCATTTTTGAGATAAGGAATTGATTCGATTTAATAACTAGTATTCATGTTAAGTTATCCTTCGTAGTAGTTTTGAGACTGTTTGAAGATTATATTTGTAAAATGTTTTATTTTTTAAATTTGTAGAACGTTTTAGAGGGAATTGTATGTAATAAATTGGAATGTAGTTGAAATTTAGTAAGACCTAATAAACTTAGATGTGTCGGGTTAAAAATGAGTACCTATCGGGAATGGATGTACTGTCATAAAGTAAATGGGAGAGTTCGATAGAGTTTTTTGAAAGGGGTAAAGCTTTTGTTGAATTTCCAATGTCACATCCGACACGTGTAAATGAAGGGTTGATAATGTGCCCTTGCACATTGGAAACATGCATCAACAAAAAGTTCTTGAATCCAAAAACCATAGTTGATTACTTGATACAAAATGGATTCATGGATGATTATGAGGTATGGGATCATCATGGTGAGAAACCCATATATTTTCCACAATATTTACAGTGGAGGTAGAGGCGGTGGTTGGGTTATCCTATTGAAATCATGTTGATAGATCTACTGTAGTGGAAGTAGTGTTGATTGGAGTGATACAACGGAATTAGGAACGGAATCAGTAAGTAGGAGAAGTTTAATATCTAAAATATTTTGACTCGGATATGTACTAGCTAGGATTATATGAATTAGTATAAAACGTGAGTTGCATGTAATTTTGAAAAATATTGAATTATTGTAATGTAAATGCATGTAATTCATCGTTTCATTAGCATTTCAGTATGAATTTACTTTAACTAATTGTATTGTGAAATGTATTTACTTTCCCAATCGTTCATGGATGTACCAACGAACTGTTAATGTGAGAGTTGAGACATGTTTCGTGTAAGGGGTTGAAGCTTTCATTAATTCTACGTTGGCACAGACCAATTATTTGAGAGAAGGGATGATGATGTGCCCTTGTAACCAAAACAAATGTAGAAACATGCAATATTTACCTCCTGCAACGGTAATGAACCATTTGAAACGTAAGAGGTTCGTACCTGAGTATTTGTATGGACTTATCATGGTGAGACACCTATACCTTTCATGGATTATGAAAACTTGAAGCGTAAAAGAAAGAAGGAAAATGTGATGAGAAATACTACGAGTACCACATCTGATGCTAATTCAGATCGTGAACGTGTTGAGCAAATGGTGTATGGTGCTGCATGTCTTGAGTTTATGGACGACACCACAGAGCCATTAACGGATGAGGATGTGGAAGAGCCACCTAATCCCCAGGATCTTTGACATGTTGGATGCAGCAACTAAGCCTGTTTATCCGGGGTGTCCCTCACAGAGTTGTCTTTGTTGGCTCGGCCAATGGCTTGTAAGAGTGATGGTCATCAATCTTAAGCAAACTTTGATTAGTGGGTACAACTAATGAAGGAGCTCACTACTCACCCAAACCTAGTTCCTAGTAACGTTTATCAGGCAAAGAAAGGGATGCGAGGAATGGGGTTGCCAATGGAGACCATAGATTGTTGTCCAGAAATGTGAATGAAATACTGGGGCGAGGATGAGAATCTATTGGAATGCAAGTTTTTTGGGAATGATCGCTACAAACGTGAAAAGGAGTTCGCCTCAACTAAACGTCAGAAGAAAAATCTCTCACATAAGAAAATGTGGTATTTCCCTCTGGCACCTCGTTTGAAGAGGTTGTGCGCTTCAAACGCTTGTGCTGACAAAATGGAGCACCCATCAGATTCACATGCATGGAAGGAGTTCGATAAGACATTTCCAGAGTTTGCATCTGAGCCTAGAAATGTATATTTGAGACTGTGTACAGATGGTTTTAATCCGTTCGGAAATGACAGGAAGTACTCTTGTTGGTCAGTGATGGTGACTCCGTACAACCTGCCTTCCGGTGAATGTATGAAGGAACCGTTCATGTTTCTTACTGCTTTGGTGTCCGGGTCAAAGGATCCAGGACAAAAGCTTAATGTGTTTTTACATCCCCTAATCAAAGAGCTGGTCGAACTGTGGAAAAATGGTATTGTAGTCTATGATGTGTCAACAAAGATTTTATTTTCAGAACAGCATTATTGTGGACAGTTAGTGATTTTCCCTCGTATTCTGTGTTATCTGGAAGGAAATTTTCGGGATTTAAGGCTTGTCCACATTGTTTGGAGGACACTGATGCCTTTAGATTGAAGGAGAGCGGGAAAGAATGTCGGTTTGATCGTCATCGAAGATTTCTACCAATGAATCATCCATTGAGAAAGAACAAGATTCAATTCTTGAAAGGCAAAGTAGTGACTAAAGGTCCCCAAAAACAATTTACTGGTGCATAAATACTAGCAAAGATTGAAGCATTGGGTCTTATAAAGGCAACTGAATTTGGGTGGGAGAAGCATAACAAGAGAATTGAAAACAAATGTGGATGGAATAATAGAAGCATCTTCTGGAACTTGCCTTATTGGAGCAGTCGTCTAATACGTCACATGCTAGACTTCATACATATTGAGAAGAGCGTATTCAAGAACTGCTTCAACACAATTTGCAACATTCCCGGGAAAATAAAGGACCACGTTAAATCTATAATCGAGTTGAACACATGGTGTAATAGACTTGAGTTGACCAGGAAGAATGTGAAGGGACAGTGGCCGAAAGCATGCTTCTCAATAAACACTCAAGCTAGAAACAAAATGTTTGATTGGGTGAAAGGATTGAAATTTCCTGACAACTACGTATCCAAATTAGGAGAGTGTGTAAATTTGAAGAAAACCAAGATGCTTAGGATGAAGAGTCATGACTGCCATGTATTCGTGGAGAGGTTGTTCCCTGTTACCTTTCGAGAATTGCTGCCAAAATCTATGTGGAGTGCCCTTACATAGTTGAGCTTATTCTTCAAGAACTTGGGTAGCAGGGTGATTGATGATGAAATGTTAATAAATCTTGAAAGGAACATATCGTTGATTTTATACAAGCTCGAGCGAATATTTCCACCTAGCTTCTTTGATTCTATGGAACACTTGCCA